>JAMQGT020011293.1:0-79416 GCA_024447675.2 Pterophyllum scalare
CTGACAACAACAGTATCCCAGAAGTTTAATTGACTTGATGCTATACTCTGATTAAAAGTGTTTTCTTGAGCAGTTTATTTCACTGACTATAAATGGAATGTCATTAAAAAAAACTATGAAGCTACAATCTCTGTGTTGCATTTGTTTGCAGCCACTCTTGTACATGTTTTCCTGAATTTTTGATCATATATATTGTGTGGTATTATTATGTAGTTGTCTCTCTTTTTTTGTACACAGGTCTCTCTTCAAAAATAGATCTCAATCTCAATGAGACTACCTTCTTGAAGAAATGATTTGATAACAATAATAGCAATAATTCCCAATATTGTTCTGAACTGCTGAAAGTCTCACCTGCTTTTAACTTGTGTTCACCAAAATCATTGAACTTTCCCCACTGTGTCCTGCTACTGAGCACAAACTGCGAAATTTACTTTGCTAAACCCTAGTTAGAACTCTGCTTCATAGCCTTTACATAGTAGTTTGGTTGTGGTTGCATGATTTGGTGATTTCATTCCTTCAGACCATTTCAGGGAACTCGGCTTTTAAATACCCTCACAAAAGCAGCAAGGGGTGGATTAGGATGTATCCATTTTCTAACAGCTGCATAGCAGCTCCTCCTTCTGGCTATCTGCTGCAATAACTAAGGTACTTATTAAGTACACATAAGTAGCCATCAGGAGATGGGTTCTGTGACAATCTGCTTAGCTTTTGCTTTTAGGGGTGCCAGCTAGAATGCAAGTTACAAAGACTTAACACCTGAAATTGACCACAGGATATTATAAGTAACAAGCATTTAGGCCAATTTTAGACTTATACACCCAAAATTCATCATCTTACAACACTGATGTTTTGTAGCAGAAAATACTTGGCATGGAGGAGGACATTTAAAAGCAATAATGACATAATTCACTGGACTATTTTGTATAATGTTTTATTTGATAAGCATGTTTGATTCCTGTACTGTAATCAGAAAATTGTGATTTTATTACAGAAATAACTTAACTGTAGGAATGCCACTTTTAATCATCTTGATGGATTCTCAGTTGTTGTTCCAGCAAGGGTCAAGCAAAATATAATGTAATCATTGACTAAGCCACAAGATACATGCAATATTCACTTTAACAAACTCTAATTTGATAGTTTCCTCATGCTCTCTTTTCTTAAACTTTATTTTTACTATAAAGAAACTAATGGATGCACCAATGGCTCCCAACACTGCGACAATCAGTAGAGCAAATGTGGTGTAAAGTCCAGTCTCAGCATCATCGCTGGAAAGCTCCAGACTAAGGAAATTTACACTGTTAACTTTGTTGTTGTTGCTGCTGCTGCTCCTGCAGAAGAGACACAGTGAAAAGAAGAACGTCATATTATTTGGGAATATTTGCAGATAATAGCTGTAAAGCAGAAGTTATTTTAACTGCTTTACTGCATAGATATTAGAGGATTGGTGAGGGGGTGCGATAACTGACCTGTTGAAATTGCATAAAGGCTTTAAGTTATTTATTTGAACATTTAATTTAAAGTTCTACCAATGAAAGCAGACATCTGAGCCAGTCTTTATCAATTTACCTCCAGACTCAGCATTCAGGCACTCATGTCCGGATTCAGGGTCTGGGAATCCGTTGCACTTTATAACTGTGGTGTAGAAGTTTACAGAGTTCTTGGGCACTCGAGGAAGATTAGGGTCTGAGCGATTGACGTAGAAAAGGCCAAATCTCTCTGAAAAGCCAGCAGTCCACTCTAGGTTGTCCATTAATGACCAAGCTGTGTATCCACGCACATCCACCCCATCAAGCAAGTAAGCTGTGAAGAGGAAAATAAACACCTTTATATGCTTAAAATTCAGTGTCTTGGTTTTAGAGGAAGAGCAGAAGCATTTTCCTTTTCCTCTCCAGGACACTTCTGGTCTTAGATTTATCAAAAATAAAAAGTTTTGATACCTTTAAGCACTTGGTTGATGTATTTTTCATAGTAGTAATTCCGGTGAACATCATTTAGGTCAACAGTGCCCTGCTCTGAGACGCCATTCTCAGTGATGATAATTGGTGGATTTCCATACTGCTCCTTAATGAAGTTCAGTAATTTGCGGAGGCCGAATGGTGCGACCTTCAGCCAGACAGAGCCTGTATCCAGCCAGACACGATCAGAAACTGTGATTACACCCCTGCAGAGGACAAAGTTCAATAAATTACACAATGAAGAAGAGAAGCTGTTCATAAGAAGAGTGTCCAGAAGATATTTGTTTTCCAAATGCTACTTCTTACTTGTCTGCATCAAAGGAAGCATCATCAGTTCCGTAATCCACTGGGAATGCCAGGACAGATGTGTAATGGTTCAGTCCAAAAAAGTCATGAGTGCCCTTAACTCTCTTAATCTCCTCTGGAGTAAACTCAGGCAACCTGGAGAAATTGAAGTGCAAATGAATTTACTTTATTAATTATAGACAGCTGTTTATGTGATTTAAAGTATTATACTACAGAATTACTCAGAAAATCATAAATACACTTTTAAGGATTTAATGTCAGCCTTCAGTACCGAGAGTGTGGTAGACCAGCAGCTAGACTTCGGTCTCGTATTCTTGTTTTCACAATTTCACTGTAGTCACCATTAAATATGGGATGGGCAAACCAGCCGAGGTAGAACTGCACAAAGAGAAACACAATAGTTATTTGAAACTAATTGTCATCAGTTTCTGCTGTTAAATTTGTAAAGAACTGGCATACCTCAACCACACGTCTTGCAGCATCATAGTCCTCCTGCCTATAGGGATTTCTGGGTTCGGACCAGTCAGAGTTGAGGGTGATGGAGATTATTCCATTCTGTTTGGCCCTGTACTTGTCATTGTAGACATGCCAGGCCTCAGCATGAGCTTTAATCAGATTATGACCAACAATGTAGGGTAGAGTGTTTGGTCCTGAACTGATCCCTGGAGACAAACATAGACACATTTGCAGCCTGCTGTATGTTTTTCTGTCGGTATGGTGGAGAAAGGTCAAGGATTGCTTTCCAGATTACAGCTTGTTTCAAAAACACTCTGATTTCAGTCAGATGTTTACCTTGACCACAATGTTGTTTTCCTTGACAATATATCTCTCTGTGGCATTAATAGAACTTACTTAATACCAGTGTAGTATCAGATACAAAGCATTACTTTAAACATACCTGGGGCAAAGGCTCCAAAGCCATACCCATGGTTGGCCACCATAATTGGCTCATTAAAGGTGATCCAGATTTTCACTTTGTCACCAAGACGGTCAAACATGAGATCAGCATAGTCCCTGAAAAGCTTAACAAAGCTGTCATTCAAAAAGCCTCCATAATCCTCTATAGCTTGTGGTAGGTCCCAGTGGTACAGAGTAACCTGAAAGGAAAGGAAAAACAGATGTCTTACTGAACTGATCAACTTTCTTTTGATCTTTTCTGCAAGGAAAGATGCAAGGAATTATACATACCTGTGGCTGAATGTTTGCAGCAAGCAGTGCATCCAAAAGTTTTTGGTAGTACTTAATTCCAGCCTCGTTAATGTGATTGGTGGTGCCATCAGGAAGGACTCTTGGCCAGGATAAGGAGAGACGATAATGGCTTACTTTGAGTTGCTTTAATATAGCAACATCCTCTTCTATTTTATTGTAACTGTCACAGGCTATGTCGCCATTGTCATCATTTAATATTTTGGAAGGACTGTGAGCAAACTTGTCCCAGATACTGAGACCTTTTCCATCTGCTCTCCATCCTCCTTCAATCTGGAAAAAGTAAAACAATCATTTAAACAGTTGAAAACAAGGGAAGCAACACAATATTCGTATCACTCCCTTCTTGTTTAATTGACGGGGTTGAAATGCAACAGTTGTCTGACCTGGTAGGATGCTGAAGCAGTGCTCCACATGAAATCCTCTCTGAATTGGCCATAAAGAAACTTCTCATCATCTGGCATGGGAAAACCATTATCTTTTATGACATTGTAATAGTAATGGGCTGAGTATTTGGGTGTTCTTGGCCGATCTGGGTTTGTAAAGTCAATGTGGTGCATCCCAAATAGAAATCTGTACCCGTGCAGCCACTCAAAAGAATCCATAAAAGATGTTGCTGTGTATCCTTGCACCCGCACACCATCAAGTTCATAGGCTGTAATGAAACCAAACACAAATACATACACAAAATAAATAGGCGACACTAAAAACAGTCATGGCAAAAGTTAAATATCTTCTGAAATATGTTTATATCAGTGTACCTTTCAGAGCCTCATCGATATAGGTCTTGTAATAACATTACTCTTTCAAAGTCATCCCAAGTTGTCTATGCTGCAGTAGCAACTCCATTCTCAGTAACATAAATTTCTGGATCTCCATACTCCTCCTTTATCCAGTTTAGGAGTCTTCTTAAGCCCCAGGCCACAGCTTTTTGGTTTGGGAATGGCCGTAGTTGGTGAATCACCTATCTTCTGCTTCTCTCAAGTCTCTAGTCCCATTCATAGGAGTGCGGGGTCAAGCTGCAGCTGTAACATGGCTTACTATCACTTGTAGTGTAATGATTTATGACAAAACACATCAGCAGTTCCCTTGATGAAGCTCTTTTCTTCTTCAGTGAAGGAAGGAAGTCTTGACTCTGAAAGACCTTGGAGTTCACTTTTGTTTCCAACTTGCCACTTCAGTGCTTCAGGATAGTCGCCATTCTTAAAAATGGGGTGTGCAAACCATCCCAGTTGGAACTGCATCGCCCGATCAGCAGCCGTCTACTTCACGGACGAACATTGGCATCTTCAGGCTCAAACCAGTTAGCTATTGAGGGCAATGGATATTAGACCACCCTGGGACCCACGATACTTGTCATCATATGTATGGTAGGCCTTAGCATGAGCTTTAATGAGGTTGTGTGCAACTCTGTATGGTGCATATCCTGGGTCCTTAACATTTGGTGGCATATTTCCAAGTCCATATCCAGACCATGAAATTGTCTGAGGCTGGTTAAAGGTCATCCAGAATTTTACTCTATCACCAAAGGTAGCAAAGCAGAAGTCACAAAAGTCATTAAAAATGTCAATCATGTCTACATTTTCCCAGCCATTGAGTTTTTGCAATGCTTGAGGGAGGTCCCAGTGATAGAGTGTTACCATGGGGGTGATATTGTATGCTACAAGACCATCAATGAGTCTGTTGTAGTAGTCAACACCTTTCTGGTTGAGGGAACTACGTGTGCCATCAGGAAAGATCCTGGACCAGGACAAAGAGAATCTGTATGACTTCACCCTCAGAGCCCGCAGCATGTAGAGATCTTCATTAAGTCTGTTGTAACTGTCACAGGCTACATTTCCATTAGCATTATCAGGAATATTGCCCGGTGTCTGAGTGAATGTATCCCAGATACTAGGCCCCTTGCCATCAGCATTCCAGCCACCTTCAATTTGGTAGGCCGAAGAAGAAACTCCCCAACTGAAGCCTTGAGGAAAAGTACCATAGTGGTACATTTGTCTGTTGAATTTTGACTGTGAAGAGAATTTCTCCCAAACAACCTTTGATTTAGATGGAACTTCTGAGGGTGGTAAGGCAGCTAAACGTCGAGTTAGTTTAATTTCTGCAGCTTTAACCTTCTTACTCTTTTGTGAACCAAAACCATTTTGCTCGATAATCTGGGAGTACAAATATGCAGATTGCTTTGGGGTTCTTGGTCTGGCTGGATCTTCAAAGTTGACATAGTGAAGACCAAATCTTTGGCTGTAGCCTTGTTTTCCCTCAAATCCATCCATAAGTGACTCCACTGTGAATCGCTGCACATCCACTCCATCTGTGAGTGTTGCTACAAAATGAACACACAAAGATTAATATTGGAATGATTGTAACTCTGTCTAAAAGGTGGCTTCAGATCAGGGAAGATCCAGACACTAACCTTTCAGCGCCTCATTGATGTAACTTCTCATGTAGTCCATTCTGCTGGTGTCAGTGAGACTGTCTATGCCGTAATTTGTTGGCATCCCATTCCCAGTTATGTATATAGGCAGCTTGTTAACATTCAAGTATTCTGTTGAAATGTAGTTTAGGAGCCTTCTAAGTCCCCAAGGAGCAGAACAGATCCAGTCAGAAGCTGTAGACTGCCACGAGGGGTCCACAGTTGCATAGAAGTCACCCACACCCTGAGGACCAGAGGTGCACCCACCTTTACTGTTGCTGACCAGCCGGGAGGTATAGTGATTTAAACCAAAAAAGTCAGCAGTGCCTTTTATCCTCTGGCTCTCTGTGGGAGTGAAAAGTGGGAGCTTTGCTGGCACAGAGTCAGGACACTCGGTTTTCTTCTGTTCAATCTGGGCTTTGAGTGTTGCAGGATAATCTCCATCTACAAATATGGGATGTGCAAACCAGCCCAGCATAAACTGTAGGTAACGGTCTGCAGCTGCTATATCTTCAGGTTTGGCAGGGTCCTTGGGCTCAGCCCAGTCGGAGTTCAAGGCAATGCCCACTTTTCCTCCTTGTGTTTTCCTGTAATTGTCATTATAGACATGCCAGGCCTCAGCATGGGACTTGAGAATATTGTGAGTGACCTGATAATGCAAAAACAAATATTGAATACATCTGAGCAACAATAGCAACAATAAAAGTGTGTAATTGCATTATTGTAATAACATCACCTGATAGGATGATTCCACATAGTCCTTTACTCCTGGGGCATGCTCGCCAGTACCATATCCAGCATGGCTCACTACCCAGGGACTGCTGAATGTGTTCCAGATCTTGACTCTATCTCCAAACCTGGAGAAGCAGAAGTCTGCATAGGCCTTGAAGGCTTCAACAATGGAGGCATTGGTCCATCCACCATAATCCTGGAGTGCCTGGGGCAGATCCCACTGGTAGAGAGTGACAATGGGCTGTATGCCAGATTCAATGAGAGCATTTATCAGCTGGTCATAATATTGAGCTCCTTTCTCTGAGTGGCTTTGTCGTTGGCCTGAGGGGAAAATACGGGCCCAAGAGATGGAAAATTGGTAGATGTTGACTTGAAGACCTCGCAGAAGGTAGACATCATAATCTACCTTATGGTAACTGTCACAAGCCACGTCAGCTGTCTGATTGTCAAGGGCAAAGCCTTCATGACCAAAACGGTCCCAAATAGTCTCTCCCTTCCCTCCTTCTGACCAGCCACCTTCAACCTTGAAGGACACGCTGGATGTGGCCCACTGGAAGTCAGAAGGGAATGATTCCTCAAGGAAAAGATCTCGTTCCATTGTAGTCTGGGCCCCAAACTTATCCCACACTGTCTGATAATTGTTTCTTAACCTTGCCATACCAGTATGGTGTGAAATTTCCTGACTTTTGGAAAAAAGAAAGACATGAAAAAACATAAGTAAACTTATAAAAAAATAGAATTTCAGTACAGTACAGATATCAACTCTTACCTGATGGGAGCATCTTCCATATCCAGCTTGCCTAACATGTCCTTCATGTCACACCCCACAATATTCAGGCCATTGTTCATCAGGACTGTATTGTGTTCAAGAAACAGTAACTGTTTTATAACTGACAATTTAAAGGTATAAAGACATGAAAAATGCTTCAACATTATGGTTTAAAACTAATTTTATAAATTTACCTTAACATATTCTGTTGTTCTTATAATGGGTAATCATTATTAATTAAGTCTCCTATTTTAGAAATTTCATGCAATTGCATATTTTTAAATGAGCTTTAATGGCATTCACCTTTTTGGAAATCCCCAAGAATTTGGTAATCATTGAAAGAGCAATCATGAGCAGTCATCTTGTATATCAGGATAGGTAAGTTCCCTCTCAGCTTCTACAACATAAAATAAAAATAAATGCAGCTGAATTGTAACAGCAAAATATGAATGCAAAGTTAAAAGAAATGTCTTGCAATCCTTACTGTACCTTTAAGTTCCACAGTTCATTCGGAAACTTTGAAGAGATGGCACAGTTGTAGTCAATTTGCACTGACAAAAAATCCATCTGTTCAAAATAGGAGACAAACAACAGCATGTCATCACTCTCACTCTGGTTGTGGCTTAGGAGGTAGAGCAGGTCACTTTGAAGTAGTAAACAGTGCTTGTACAAATGTGTTATATGAAGCACTATGAGTGCTCAGCTAGAGCAGAGAAGTGCTATATAAGAACTAGTCCATCTCCCTCTTAAAAAATATGCTGCTTGTATGCTGACATATGTGAAACTTACCATAGGAAATTCTGTCTGCTAACATTATATACATTACATGTGGGGAAAAAAAAGGAAATTGTTTTTGAACCAGCAATTCATCCTTTTTCAAACACCACACATAAGGGAAAATTGTACTGGTGTATTCATCTCTGGGGCTTATCGCATACAAAGACATAAAAGAGGCAAAACCATATAATTTATGTATCATTTATAGCGCTGTACTCAGGGGTTGAAGTGGGCCAGAATGACATTTTTGGTGCAGCTATCTGTAAGTTGCAGTTGCAGTACATCCCACCTGCTGAATCCCCCTTTAACCCCTGATTGTACTCATTTTTCTGTTTAGGTGATGAGGCAGACTCACCCATCTACAATGCAGGAAACAGCAAATAGAGCTTTTTTTTTAAAATCGTCTTTCTTTTTCTCTACTTATGTTCTACATAACAGCGTTCAAACTGGGTGCATTCATTAGAATTAGAATTTAAGTTGAAATAAAGTTTGTGTTCTCATGTAATAATATTGTTTTATTATTATATTAATATTGCACGAGGTTCAGTTAGCTTTGCACAACAATAGGTGGCAGAAACGTCCTCCAAAGAGCTACTTTTGCTTCCTTACTTTGAGTACATCTGAGAGCCTGAACTTTTTCACTTTTACTTGAGTAAGTTGAGAAGGTTTTCTTTCTAAGGCTTTAGAGGAAAAAATATATTGTGGTTGCGTATGTGTCTGGCAGTGGATTTTTAAAAGATAAATAAATCAAGGAAATAAAGCAGGGACTAGCCCATTACTGGCAGAAAATGTTGCAAGAAGTTATTTCTGTTAAAGGGGGCATTTGTTGCTTATGAGGCCAAGGGTGTACTCTTTTTTCATGGAAGAATTACTGATAGAGTTGCTGATATATTAGAAGTGAGGGTATAAGCCCTTTCTGCCAACAATCATCATGGGGAAATGGCAACTCTTTGGTGGGGATCTGACTTTATTTGTGAACCAGAGATGGTGTAATCCTATGCATGTCACTGTCAAGGAGAGGATGTGTTGTTCTGATACCGAATTATTGCCAGTTGGTATGCAATCAAAATATATACCAAGACAATTCAGTCATATCACAACAATACTTCATTCCAGCCAAGTTCTCCATGAAACTGTTGCTGGGCTACAGACTAAACATCCAGAGGCATTTCAGGAGACCTCAGTCATGTTTTTCTCTCCTCCCACTTGACTGGATTCACACAATTTGTCGACCGTCCTGCCTGAGAAAATAAAACCTTTGATCTGCTGTACGCCAGTGTCAAAGAAGCTTACTGAGCTACTATCTTACCACCACTTGGCGTGCAAAACGTTGCCACCACAGAAACCATCCTGTACAACTCTGATCACCCACTTTGTAACATCTTTATGGAACAAAAAACCCATCAATACTGGAAGACTCCTCTCTCTTCATTTTACAGCTGAGAGATACAGAAAATCATTCGTACCTACAGCCATCAGGCTTTTCAATTCTCATACACACAGCAGATGAGCTATGTTAGAGGTGTGAATTTCCCTCTGGGATCAATTGAGGTCTTTTTCATATTCTTACTGTCTGCCTAATAATTCATTTTTATTTATGAGTTTGATGTCTTTGGATCAAGTAAGACCGCAGCAAGAAAACATCTTAGACAACCACTTTATCACATGTTTCAAATTACTGGCCATTACATTACGAAAAGAAATTGTAAAATGTTAATGAAAGGCTTTTTATGAGTTCTTGTGACTGAAAGCGGTAGAGGAAGACATAAATGGCTGACCCATGGACGGTTTAAGAGTTTCAAAGTTGTGCCAAATATCCAAATAAGATCTTTTACTTTTGAGAATTCTTAAAGACATTTCTCTTTTTCTTTTTCAAGAAAAATTATGTTTTGGTAAGTTATTATTTAAAAATGATTTTCATTTTACAGGGTCCAGTAGTGGCACTTGAAATTAATATATTTTAAAAATAATATTTAAAAGACTCACAAACATAAAAGAACAAAAAATTTGCAACTTACACTTGTTGAAGCTTTAATGAGGGAGAGGGAAGCCTTGTCTTTAGCTCTTAACCCAAGTGACAGACGTCTCCCTGTAAATATGGAAGCATGAAATGCGCTTCTACTGCTGGGAACAGCTGTACATGTACTAAATTATTTAATCAATCCCAGTTGGTTATAAACTGTGATTTAGTTTTACAGGTGATTTCTCAAGACTCTTGCTTAAGAAACAATACTATCAGTAAACTCCAGATTCAGAAAAATGAAAAAGAATTTACACTTGAATAAATTTGAAAACATGCATTTGGTCCATCTCTCATGTCTTTAATCCTCAGCTTTTCCAGATAATCTAACTCACCTTCATCAGGAAAGCGTCGATGATACAGCTGGTAAATGTTCTCATTGAGTTGAAGGATATTCTGCAGAATACTGGGAGCATCTGCAGGCTGCTCATCATGCCAACCATCATCCAAGTCACTCAGTGTCAACCATGAGCGTGCCAGTGGTGCAAACTCTTGGAAGGCAAACTCAGCATACTGCTGAAACATCTCTGCCAGCTCCCGGCTCTCCCAGCCTCCATACCTAGATTGCAGAGACTCTGGAACTTTCCATCCGTGAAGGATGACCAGAGGCTGAAGGCCCACTTCCAGCAGCTGTTTCAACAGGGTCTGGTAACATCTAACCACAGCCTGTTGGGGCTGGCTGGGGTGGCCTGTAGGAAGGAGTTGAGCCCATGACAGCGGTACTTTAAAGTGGGTCACCCCTCTGCTCTGCAGGTACTCAAAGTACCGCTTAGAACCAGGAGGTATGGAATGACTGCAGTCAAAGGCATCATTCATGCCTCTGTCTGAGCTTCTGACCACCTGCTTTGTCAGAGGTCCTGCAAGAAGCATGAAGTCCTCCCTTCCATTCACCTCGCTGCTCTGACAACCACAGAGACAACAAATGTACAAGCAAACAACCCACAACAGCTTCTTCATTGTGGTTTGAAAACACAACTGAGATTTTCGATGGTAGCCTAGCTATTTAAAGGCAATTTTTTTATTGTGTTGTTACACAATTAAAATTGGCAGCACATCTCATTACCAAAACTTAAAATGTTTTATTATAGCTTTGAGACATGGCCAGATAGACTGTGGACTCACTCTAGTGATAACAGCACACCGCTCTTCTTCTGTAGCTGTGATATGCTTTTATTGCTCTAAAATCACATACTAATAATTCTATCCTAGGCGCTTAATTTTACTATATTTGTTTTCCACTTTTACTGCTTTTTTAAAAAATTAAAAAAAAATTTGAAGTTGTAACATTGTCAGCATCTTACTGTCTCAGTATTGCAAAGATTATTGCTATTATCATTACTACTTTTATTATTATTGTCTATGAAGCATTTTGTGTGCATCAACTCATTTCTCTAGTCTTCCTTTTATTTTTGTGTTTAATTTCTTTTTTTGTTCATTCAGCTTTAGTTCTAGTATGTTTTTGGATTCTGATTATTGTCGTTTTCATTGTGATTCTAGTGATGAGTTTTAATTTGCAGTTTTGAGTCTTAGCTCTTAGTGAAACAATCTTTTCTTTTGTATATGTTTTTCTAGCCTCCCGAGTGTCTCCTCTTTCTCAGTAATGTGCTTGTGTTTCCTGTGATTCAGTGTCTGTTATCATGCTTCAGGTTACTCTCTAATGCCAGCTAGCTTCCCCGCTTTTCTTTGAAGATTCAGTTATTTATGAATTTTATATGAAATTGGCCCACCCTTCCCTTCTGGGAAGTTTTAGGTATGGAGTGTTTACGGGAATTTTTGACCATTCGTCCAGAAACTCATTAAGAGGTCAGACACTGATGTTGGACGAGAAGGCCTGGCTCACAGTCTCCGCTCTAATTCATCCCAAAGGTGTTCTGTTGGGTTGAGGTCAGGACTCTGTGTGTGTGTTTATGGACCTGCTTTGTGCATTGGTGTGCCGTCATGCTGGAACAGGAAGGGGCCATCCTCAAACGGTTCCCACAAAGTTGGCCGCATGAAATTGTCCAAAATGTCTTGGTATGCTGAAGCATTAAGAGTTCCTTTCACTGAAAAACCAGCCCAAACCATAATCCTCCCTCCACCAAACTTTACACTTGGCTCAGACAAGTACCATTGTCATGGCAACCGCCAAATCCGGAGTCGTCCGTCGGATTGCCAGACGGAGAAGCGTGACTCATCGCTCCACCAAACATGTCTCCACTGCTCTAGAGTCCAGTCTTCTCTGTCCGGGATTCAAACCCCCAGTATTCCAAACACTTGCTGCTACACTATTACATTATTAGCTTATTTGGAATTTCTCTGCCTCCCATGTCCTGCATTTGGGCGTTCACTCCTACAACACTCTAATTGTGACAGCAGTTCTGTCTGTAGGGAAACTTACACGTAATCATTTAAATTTCTTACACGCATGAATAAACCACAATGACTGAAATAAGATGAAATCACAGTCTATCTCCTCCACCTGCTACATTTCTTAAAATTTTAATACCAACGCTGCTATCACAGTATCATAACCCAACATAAACCTCTTGTCAATCAATATTCAGATATGATTATAAAAAAAAATGATAGAGTGATGCCAGCTAAATATTATTCTTTTTTAGTTACAAAGACACAGAGGAAGAGACTCCCATAGTCTCAATAGCAGTCCTTGAATAACTATTAGAATTTTCTTAGCAGTCAAACTGAAATCTACAATCTTTCATAATCCCAAATGTAAGGTTTGTAGAGCTCATATTTTACATAATGTAACTATTGAACCCTGTTAGGACATGTTGTCATTATAACAGTCTTTCCCTGCACCGATGCCTCTGTCCATTTGAACTTTGACTGACATATGACGTTGTCACTTTTTGTGATATAGAACAATAATCATCAATGTTTAATCTGTATGGCTCAAATCAAAAGGTGTCACCATTACCTTTTATTATTTATTTATTGATTGATTGATAATAAACACATTCAATTTATCGAATAATGCTGACTAAGCGATGACTGAGGGTTTTAAAATGACCTTGAGATGGCATTCTGCTTAGTTGCCACATCATACTTGTTTTTGTCATAAATACTCAACCACGTTTACAAAATACACTGTAAAAGATCACAGCAGCGTGACTGCACCCGCATACATAAGTTATAAAACTCATGTCTGACTGCTCATAACCAAGAGGACAATTAAAGGGTTAAACTTGGTGTGGTCCATTCACTTCCCACACTAAGATAATATCCTTTTATTGGCAAGATTAGCTCCCAGTGTTTCATAACTATGTATGGCAGAAACATGAGGCTGCATTTCTTGGGGCTGAGTAGAAAAACATCTGAAGAGACAATACTGGACACCTTTGGCTGTGGTCAAACCCCATACCTCCTGCTTGGTCCTGCCTATAGGTCTGTCCTGAATCTAAATGACCAGACTCTGAGATGATGGTATGAAGGATGTTAGAGCCACAGGCTTTCTCTGCCTTTGCTTTAACTTTAACTATTTTGGTGTTTTTATTTATTTTTGGAGAAATTGCAAAGACTGAGCAGGTATATGAGCTGAAGATTGCTGACCCCAAACTTCTTAAGACAGAGAACACGATCTACTGCTGTAAGCACCAACAGTTTCCTGAGATTGATATTGCAATGCTGACTAAGCTTGTAAAACTTAATAACATAATTTAAAACATGCCTTGTTTATTTCTTATATTTTAACTGGAAAGTAGCCCTTTGATTGAAGTCTTGTAGTTATAGCATAAAAAACAAATTTGTTCCAGTGATGTACTCAGTTTATCTGTTTACAATAATACAGAACTTAAGTGTATTATTGTTAATGAAACATTACATATATAACCGTGTTTCTTAATTACATACAACCTTATTGTTACTGTGGCCCACTGAGTTTGTATATATTTATTATATTTATTATATACAATAATACAATCATTCTGTATTTTTATTATTATAAAAGTACAGAAAAAGCTTTTTGCATTCTGTGTGTGTGTGTGTGTGTGTGTGTGTGTGTGTGTGTGTGTGTGTTTATGAGTATGAGTTGTTTTTGTTTGTTTGTTTTAAACATAGGCACTAATAAACATCAATTCATTTTCTTCCACTTTTCCAATTGAGACACTAATAAATAAAAACACTGCAAAATTTCTTAGCGTACTATTTAATATCACCATAATCATACTGGATGTCACGTTGCCACAGTTTATTTTATCTTCTTGTCTTATCCACATTTATTAGATGTCCAGAAATTATTACCCTGCTTTGTGAGATTATCTTTTTCATAAGTGTTGAACACATGTCCCAAGGTCATGATAAGGACAATGCATGATTAGGATAATGCAGCAGGACAATGTGCTCTGACATTCTAATGTGAGATGGAAAAAGCAAATTAATGAGAAATTTGTAAATGTGCAAAAAAGTGTAATTCGAAACTTTTTGCAGCATTTACAAATATCTGTTGTGGTAAATGTTGCAGGTCCCTGGTATACGACCACACAAGCAGTTATCTGATACAAAGGATGAAATGAGCAGACAGGACACTGTTTGACTGTTGCTGCGTCACTCTCTCGCAGCAGAATTTTAATCACATTTTTTAAATACTTTACACAGCCTCACCCACTGGGTGTCGGGCGGTTCTCGGGCACCCCGGCCTCATTCTCAGCTCGTGCTGGGGAGCCAGCCTACGGTGGGTTGGGCTGCTCATTGCCTCTGGCTCTCTGGGGCTCTCGCCCTTTGGCCGTGGGAGCTCCGTCTGGGAGCTCCATCTGGGAGCTCCATCTGGGAGCTCCCTCCGTGCTCCTTTGGGGTGTGCACACAGTTGCCATTGGGACGTGTGGCCTCAGGTTTTCTGATGTCCTGGAGGTCCATGGATGACCTGGGTCCCCCTCTACCTTGTTTTCATATTGTGTGGACAGTAATAGAAATGAATGAATGAATAAATAAAATAAAAAGACAAACATTAACAAGAGGAGCCAACAGAGAACTTATAGAGCTCTTCTTGTAAAAGCAAATATGTTTGTACAACAGTGCATTCAGCTCATGATTCTAACAACTTTAGTAACAACAACAAATACAGTTAAGCCTTTAAATGTTGTCATAGATACTTCTTAAGTATTAGGGTGCATCAGGGTGCAGCATATGATACCTGTTGGAGTGAACTGTCCATATGGGTATTCAACTTAATGTGCAATGTGAGTTTGGATATCAGAACATTTGATTTTACAACCCCCAAACAAGTAAGGAGCAGGTACACACACCGTCAACAGCAGGATTTCAAGAGACAACTATCAGTCAATAAATTCATGTGTGTGTGTGTTTACCATAGATACTAAGAAGACACAAAAATTCTTTCAGGTTTTTACATAAGTTGTTAAAATGTTTGTTTATGATTTCATGAATCGTTACTCTGTTTCTTTTATCGTTCCGGTTATTCAACCCACATTTATTAAAAGTGTTGTAATTAAAACACTGCATCATCATATAATGTCTTTCGTAACTGTTGACCGCTTGTCTCAAAGGTCATGATATGAGGGCAGTTTAATGCAGCGGCAAAAGGAGGATGTGATCTGTCAGTCTAATATTAGATGGAAAATTAATAACTAAAACTTTTTTAGACTAATATCACAGACTGAAATAAAACAAAGAATATTGTTCAAAGAATAAACAGTTATACTTTGCAATTCTTTGATTAAAATATTACATCCCTCTGCTCCAGCCAATAATAATCTATGTCTTTTCAGTTCTGCTGCCTACAATAAAGATTATGTCAAGCCCACTAAATCAGTAATATCAAATATAAAATACCTCGGGTGGCTTGCATCTCTACAGTACATAAAAAATAAAAGTAAAATGTATTCAAGCATTGTTAATGAAACACAGGTTTGGGTTATACTGGAGCCACAAGAAAGAGCACACAAATCACCAAAGTCTGAGTGTGGGTCTGCATTTAGCTCTTAACCCTGAACCCCACCTGCTTGGCCAATGCTTCCTGTTTGGTGCCCAGAGTTCCTGTGTTTCCACTGTTGAAGATTTCTTCTTCTTCTTCAGGTTTGGATACAGGGTCAAGGCCTGGAGCACATGCAGTAGTCCCTGAGTGGTGACATCCAAGCAGGTTTACCACCAAGTGAAAGTCACCACTCTTCCTCACACCCATAAAAGCTCACCATCTCGATATTCCCCCCGTAACACCTGCAATGGCTCTCCACATCTCACCGTATCATAAGTGTTTAAAGTGCCTGAAAATTTAAACCCTGAAGATAACATAAAAGCAAAATATTGAAAACCAATTCAATCACTGTAGAAAGAAGGAAGTGACATCACTGTATTTTCAAGCTCTGTGAGGTAAGATTATCGAAATAAATGCCTAATTCAAACAGAGAAGAGATAAAAATATGAGCTGAAAAAATGTATATTGATATTTTTCTTGCCTTTGTAACACTAGCATGCCACAGTCACCATATTAACTAACTCTGCACTGCCTCTTCAAACAGTGCACTTACTGGTTTGCAGCTCTCAGGTCCAGCATGGAAGAAAAAACCTAAAAGTTTTTTGCTTGTGCCTTCGTTTCTTCCTATACCTAATAAACCTATATACTCATTATCATGAGATCACCTTTGTTAAAGCAATAAAATAGTGCTGATTACGTGTGCGATAAATTTATCCAGCCGATAGAAACTTTGTACGTCAGTGTCAATGAATGACCTCTGGATGGCGCCAGTAAATAATTTTCTGAAGCGACTTTTGCTGTGACTCTCTACGTCCTGCTATAAAATCAAGCAGTGTCACATTTTAAAAATATTTCAAAAAATGTGAGTTGAGAGTAACAAAAAAGTTAATGAGGGTATTTAGAAAAGGAATCATGTATTTGTTCAATGAAACATATCTTTTTTTTTTCTGAGCTGCAAAGCCAGGGGTACATTTCATTCCTCCGTTGGTCTTTTAAAGACAATTTGATGCAATGCTTACACAGTTTCCCAAAAGGGATCAATTAATTTAAACATTACTGAGTGTAAATCACCATTGTTAAACTGATGAGCTGCTGCACTAAGTTAGTTTTGCATTTTGTTTTCCTTCCTCTGCTTTAAAGGATGGGTCACTGCGTGAAACCGGGCTTTTTTTTTGGCCAGTGACCTCTGGCTAAAACTATTACCAAGAAATGCCTCTGTTTGTCTACTCAGTTATATAATCCACACAAACAGGGAGCACATCTTCTCTGCTCCCTCCTGTGAAGACGCCTACATCTGGTCTCCAGGGTGACCCACCTCATCTCAACAGGACGTAGGCACTGACACACAGTAGGTGTCTTCTGCGTGCTCCTAAACAGCTGTGGGTAAGAAGAGAGGTCTGTTTGCTGTCAGAAACCCCAGAGTCTGTCTGGATGGGGCATGAGTCAGACTGCAGAAACACATGGTGGCTCATAGTTTCATGACATGTCTTTAGGTCAAGTGATTAGCATGCATAAAAGTTCGATGACTTGTGCAGGAGTGCCTGCTGATCTCTGTTTCATACACATTTATTTAAGATATCACATGGACAGAGTAAATATTATTACTACAACTAACTGAAATAATTACACTGCATGCATCTTAAAGTGGACATATCACTGCCCAGGGCCAACAGAGAACAAAACTATTGCGGTAAAACTGTGCATCAAAGATCCCCTTTACTTTATTCTAACAGCGGTGCTTGATAATAAGATGTAGATGCTCAGTATCAACACAATCTATACTAAACCCACCGAGAGGAAGAAAAGATCTTTGAAATGACAAAAAAAAACCTTCAAAAAGAAACACTCGTGTTCAGCGGGGTTACGATATGTCCTGTGAGGGCCACACATACAATTCACCTCATTCATGTAATCATCAAACTCTTTAGTGAGTCCTTATGCCTCAAGGATGGGGTTGTTTTCATCCTGGAAGAGGCCACTTCCATCAGGATAGGTCTCATCAGAGAATAAAGGTGACCACTCACAGCAGCTCAAAGTATTCATTTGCTGTGATCCTTTCTAAAGAGATTAATAGACTCAAACCATGCCAGCAAAATGACCCCAATAGAGTAAAGAGAGCCACTGGATTCCCTCACTGTAGGGGTAAAGGGTTTTGGGTTTTTGTTGCCCGTGCATATCATTTCTATCTGTTCAAATAAATCTGACAAAAAGATTTTTTGCTGAGCACATTTGAGTACATATGCTCAATCATATCAGCTACAATTACTGAAATAAAATACACTTAGAGTTGATCTTACATCACAGTAGAAGTCACGTTAAGCTTTATTTGTGTCTCTGACAACTTTGTAAGCCCTAACAGACCTACAGAATATCACCACACATCTGCTGCTTTGTGCAACCTCTCCATGCTGTGTTTTGCAATGGCACAAAAAAAGGAACTTGATGTTCTTCTGATGCTTTAATCAAATGCTTGCTGGGTGAAAGTCTCCCCTTTGTGTCATGAAGGGAGAGTGATGGTGATTGCAAACCGCTGCGTGCCATCTTTGCTCCCTGTTATAGCCTCAGCTGTGCGAGCACATGACAACAGTTAATCTCCTTAAGAGTTTTACAGAGATTAAAAAAAAAAAAAAAGTTAGTTTATCCTCCTGTGTCATTTGTTATTGCTATGCATATTAGCTATGTGTCATGTTCTAATCCAATCTGACGTACAATAAGTGATTAAATTATGCTTTCCAAAGGCAACGGACTGTGGGAGTCTTCAGCTCTTTCTCTCTTTCCAGGACAGAGGCTGAGATCTTCCTATTTGAAACACTAGTAGAGGAAAACATTATTGTTAAAAAACTGTGTGGGATGAGTCTCCGGAATTGGAGCCCACTAAAATGGAGGAGGAATATTTTCATTCCAGTAATAGCAATGTGATACTTTAAGAATGTTTCCAGCTGAGCTGTTGGAACCAGCACCTCTTGCAAGATGGAGCTTTCTTTTACAATTAATTTTATATATATATATATATATATATATATATATATATATATATATATATATATATATATATATATATATATATATATATATATATATATATATATATATATATATATATATATATGTATATAAAATGATTGTGATAAGAAATTTGCAGGTAACATCACCGAACATCACCCAAAAAAATCGAGCACCTCACGCATACATACTCTTATTAGGGATTACTATTTTTATTTTTTTTTTTTACCATTTTGTTCGTCCGGTAACTCCACCATTTGGGAAAATTATAGCAATTATAGCAAGAGCTATAGCAAAATGCCTCATGAATATGTAGACACATACAAACATACATCTGTAAAGAATAACACTAATAAATGGTTGTCGGGAGTTGTTTTGTCTGTTTCCTTTGGCAACCTGAGATGTGTAAATCCAGGTCTGTGTGTGCCACTTTTATGAGACTAATTAGCAATATACATGCTGGCTCTCTCTCTCTCTCACACACACACACACACACACACACACACACACAGCCTGTGCTATGTTTCAGCTAGCTGTTTGTTTTGTTGTTACCAAAGCATCCAATAAATTGCATAACATATCATACACCTTTAAGCCAATATGCGGCTTAAAGGTGTATGATATGTTATATAATTTGTCTATTTATATACACAATAGCAACCTTGTTGCAGAGATTTTTCAGGCCACGTGGAGAACATAAAGGAAGGCGAGCTTGTTTTTACTCAAAGGGTTTTACAAGTCGGCAGGTAGAAGAAGAAAGCAAAGTGCAAGAAAAAGATTAAAAGATTTGATCAAGAAGGGCGTATTAGCTTTGATAAAGTTTTAGTTCATTTCAGTTCACATGTAGAATAAAAACTTTTGGCACTTTAGTGAGGTGAAGCCCTGACAATATTGTATCCAGTGAAATCAAACCGGGCTCCTTGAGAAACACTTGGTGAAAGTGTGGAGGAAAAGCCTTTTAATGGAAAAAAGAAAAAGCTTCAGCAGATCCAGGATCAGTGTCTGTGGCTGCCTGCCTTGACTGGTGGGGTGAGAGGAGTGCAAAGAGAGAAAAAAAGAAGATCTGAACAGGTTGATCACAAATCATGACTTTGGAGCTCCTGAGCCAAAGCTATCTATGGAAAGTTACAGGACGACAGAACAGATGGAGATAGCTGCACGGAGAATGCTGTGAATGCACAGCAAATGAAAGAAGGAAGGAGGAAGAGGAGGTGCTCAGCTCATCATAGGATGTCCCACAGTAGTCAAGGCTTATGACAGCATAACTGTGGATCAGATTAGTTACATCAGATTAGTTATCAACAGTTCAATAGCCACTCTCTTTTTGGTCTGCTTTGCTTCTCAACAAACTCCCGAGGGAACAGCAATCTGTTTTTTTCATAAGCTAAACGCTCCACTGTGTCCACCAGCCAGGTATCAGACTTTCCCAGATATGTGTAAACTGCATTTATAATGCTTTTTGGTGCTCTGCAAGCAGTAAAGTGGAACTAGATTCTCATCAACATGCAGAGCAAATGTTAACCAAAAATAAATAAGAATAAAAAAGAGTTAGTTGCTCAAGATAAACACACAGTCTAATTGGGAAATGGGGCCTTGGTGGAGGATGTGGACTCCGAGTGACTTTAGTTCAGCACAGATCTTTTATCACATTTTATAGTCCCTTATGTTTTTAAGTAGGGCAGGTGTGCACAAAAACGGGAGTATAGAAACTCACCAAAAGAGCCAAGGTGACCTAATATATTTTTCTGTCATGCACTGTTAGAGTGGTGAGTTGATGCATACACAAAAGTGGCCAAAGTTTCAAACCATTAGGTCAGCCAGTGTGCAAGTAAACCCTGTGGTCCAAAAGCTCAGGCTTCAAACTGCTCTAAACACTCCGGTTCAGACAGTTTTTTTCTACTCTTGGCTTCACGGCATCACTGAGAAGGGATTTCCCCAATATGGTGGCTGTTTGCAAGGGTAGGCGATCAAAATAAAAGCTGGCCTATATAGAGAGAGAGAGGCCTCATAACATGGATATAATTCATTAGCTACAGCATTAAAAAAAAGTCTAGTCATCTAGACATAAATTGTTTTGTTGCTAAAACAAGCAGAGGAAAAGTATGAAAATCAACAAGTCTTAACTCAGCCCTGATATCAGACTACTACAGACAAGCTTTAGTTTGCAGAAGGAAATAAATTACACCTCGGGTGTCTGGCTAGCATAAAGCCTGAAGTCTACAGCACTTGTTTTAAAGTCTGTTAGAAACCACTGCTGTGTTAGATGTGAAATCTCTATAGGGACTCCTGCTAACCCTGTTTGAAATCACCCTATGTTTTTATTGAGATCATTATCACAAATATTGCCTTTGACAGAATCAATTTCCTTGTTTTGTGCTCTGTGGTGCCATATCGGCTAAATGTTACATTCTGCATTTGCGAATCCCTCTTTACAGGTCCCTGCACGAAATAAAGCAGGAATGGAAACTGGAGCAGGAAATTGAAAAGAGGGTTCCCGTTGTGCTGTAGAGACTGCTGTGCCTACTGCTATTTCCTCAGAACATGCCAGTCGTGTACAGCTCACCAGATGTATGTGTGCCCTCTAATAAGCCTCACAGTCCTTGAGGGGAAAATTCCGGTCAGACATGTAATACAGTGTTACCCATGACTCCACTGCTGCTTCAGAGCACAATTATACTTTACTGTTGGGGCAATGACCTGGCAGTAGTATGGCATTTGGCACCTTCAGTTCATCTTGGCTCATTTATCATGGGGCCTGGTTGGCTTTGGCAATTCAAAGGACATGCGGCAGTATGCACACAGCAGCTGGTATACAGCTTGGTGTTTCTCTGTGGCTTACAGACTGCTCGCTAATGTTTACTGAGTGCCAAAACCAGTTTAGAGTCTCTGTTGATTATAACACTTAATTTTCAGAAGTGAAAAGGGAAACATGAGTTACCACAGTCTGTTTTTCTTTTTTTTTTCTTTTAGATTTTTATTCCGAATTTGCTCCGTGTTTGCAGCATAGACAGGGAGACAGCCACAATATGAGAGCGAGACTTTTAATAAAAGTGGGGTTATTGTAATATTGTGTTTATGTATGACAAGCAATCTGTGACATCTGTACAAAAGTATAAGTATTTGCAGCACGATAAGTGCAAAGTCGGTGTTGTGCACCTCCACTCGAGAAATGGGTCTGTACAACTTTGTCTGGCAGGTTGGAGTGTTTGAAAATCCTAATTAGGTCTGACTGTCTGGCGTGCCACTGGTCTCAGGGAAACAATTAGCAACAGCCCCAACATGACAGGATGTAGTGTGTCATTCTCCCACCAGGCTTACTCACCCCGCTGAGGAGAACCTCTGCAACTGTGTCCTCGCTCTGCAAAACAAACTAGCAAACACTTTCAGGATCATCAGGTACAAGAGTGATTTCATTAGTTCTATGAGAGCCTTCCTGCTTAGAATAAATGCATATAGCAAATGCTACACAGCTGTGTGCTCAGCACCACAGTTATTGGGATTTTGCTCTATGGGGTTAGGGAGCTCTGTTCATTTGGAATTCAGAAATGAAATTATTATAAAAATGCACACTGGTAGCTGCAGAGCGACTCTGCATGTTTTTATATAAAATCCAGATTATAGGAGCTTGCAAACAAGTGGTTGTTTTGAATGAACGAATTAGCACAAGAGCGAGTTTGTATCTTATGTAGATACATCTCTTAATGAAAAATCCAAAATGAAGATTCTGCTTGATGAGTCAACCCACCACAGTTTATAAAAAGTATAGCTTAACACATATGTGTCATAGTCTGCCACAGGGCTGTGTGTTTAACGTCTGAGACCAGGAAGAGTCAAGCAGGTTTCTCCACCTCATTGGGTGGAGCCTGGAGCCTGGAGCCTTTCCACTCCCTGGCTGAGCGCCTGTGTTTCATCAAGCCTCATCACCTGCAGTATTTATGGGCCAGCTCGACCATCCAGTCGATCCATCCAGATTATCTGCCTCTTCAGAGCGGTAAACCGGCTCATTTTTGTTGCTCTTTGCGATTGCTTCTCCCAGGTGAACTGATATTTTATTTCCTTTTGCTCCCAGCGTACATTCCTCGATCAGCCTCAGAGAGTGGACTCCTCTTCCTCGCAGCCCTCCATCTTTCACCTCTTCACAGGACAATAACTGGAAACTCTCACCTGCTACTTACCTGCCTGCTCACTCCTCCTTAGCAAAAGAACAAGGCCCGCGGACACAAACTGCCCCCTCCCAGGACACCCTGTCGGAAAGTAAGCATTCAGCTGCAATCTCCTCACATCCCTGCCTGGAAAATCTCTTAACTTTTTGAAAAGTTATCTCTTGGACTAACTCTTGTCTCTTCCCTCTCATACTGCTCCCCACCCAGACCTACGTGGCTCCTCGATTCCCCACGCCTTTCAGCCTCTGCATTAATCCTTCAGTATGTAAATAAAAGACTTGTTTTTGTCAGAACCATCCTCTGTGGTTCCTTGTCTGGGTTCTGCATCTTAGTTAGCCAGTTCATAACAATATGAAAGGCTTTGGGGTAAAAAGGTCTGTGCCGTTGATGGTATTGTTATAGTGAATTAAGAAGAACAACATTGCCAGCACTTATCAGCTAATGCTGATAAGTGACTTCAGGGCTTTGACTTAACCACAGCACTCAAGACTCAGCAAATTGTTACAAATGCAAAGGATTACATGAAGGACAAAAAAAAAGATGGATATGACTTACACGGTCTCATCAGTACTCCTCCTAATTCTTCTGCAGTGGCTGCATCCACATGCCATTTAAACCACACCACTCCAGCTGCTGACCTTTGACACTTGTCATCTCTCGCGTGCGCTCTCCATTTCACAACGCAATAAAGACAGAAACGCAGAAAGTGGAAAAAATGAAACCCGGTTACACAGAGAGTTTTATTCTAGAGCTGCCGATTGAATCCAAATGACTCACTGACTGACTCATATGCCATTCACTGCCTCCGCTGCTGTAAATGTGAGACGGAGTCAAATCAAGGACCTGTAGACATTTTCAACACCCAGCCCAAACTTGAATCTTTTCCTAACTTTAAACACAGGCGTTTAAGCCTGAATCCATCAACGCTCCTCAGTGTTTAAGACCTCCCTGCTCCCTGCAGTGCAGGCAGTATCCTGCAGTTAAACTGCAAAATAACTAAACTTTATTGTCCCAGGGGAAAGGCTTCTCTTGGGCATAGCGTCACAGCTGCTTTACATAAAGGACCCAAAAAAAGGAGGCAGAATCATAACAATTTGTAAAATAAATAAACATCTAAAAAAAATGAAAAGAACATCATGAAAACAAGAGGAGACATCTCACTATACATAAAACAATACGCACATGCATAAAGATAAGGAACTTATCGCTAGATTGATTAAAATCCAAGTGTATGTGTTTGCATAATTTTTATTTAATAAAAAAAATGCACATACACAATTTAGCCGTAGTTGTAGTTATTGGAGTATTTTGGGTGCTTGTCCTGAAGCATCGTCTGAATTAACTCTAATTTCAATGTTCAGCAGGGCATAAAATCTGCATCTGTTCCAATCTGATAAAAATCCTTAAAAGGTTCGCTGACTTTCCTGCAAAACAAAAAAAATTTAAACTTCTACCATTTTCTTTGCTGTAGGGGAATTATTCCATATATTTCAATTTAGGGGTTCTTTGAGAACCGTGTCTTCTTTTATGACATGTTAAAAACACAACGCTAACTAGAGCTCAGCTGGACACGCGTGACCGAAGAGACCGCACAAATGAAACTAGCTATTGCAGCATGAAGTTTAACCCCACTGTGAGCAACGGCCTTCTGCTCAATTGCCTTTTCTTGTTTGAAAACACAATCAAAATGTTTCAAGGGGCTTTAAGTTAAAAGTGTTTTCAGAGAACAATGACTTTAGATTTCACCAGGGACCATAGTAATTAGGAGGTAAGAGGTATGCTTCCCCGGGTGGATTTCATTGTTTACTGGAGTGCATGGTGAAATTCCCAGTGGGTGTTTGCTGTTTGGCTCCCAGTGTGTGCTGATGTGAATACACGGATCCTTTAAAAAATAAATGTATGCCGGCTTCGCCTCAGCTGGTTCCAGTCCAGTCTGTTTGTACACAGGTGCCTGTTTGTTAAATCAGAACCCATATTTAATAGTGAAGCACTTCTGTTATTAGCACAGGAGGTGGATGATTCGGGCTCTTATTTTTAAAGGTCACCCCCTCAGGCAATCAGCTGTGATTTGTGTTTGGCTGGGTTGTGTGCATCTATGCAGCAGCTTGTCTTTACTTGTACTAATAATAGAGCTTTTGTAACATTCAGGATGACAGCTTACAGAAACACAAGTTATTATTTTACTGACAAACATAATGCAGCCCCTCTCCAAACAATCCATCATCCATCCATTCTCCTCATCACTTATCCAATTCAGGGTCATGAGGGGGGAACTCTAGCCTATCCCAGTTGTCTTTGGGTGAAAGCTGGGATACACCCTCAACAGGTCGCCATTCTGTCACAGGGCTAACACAGAGTGACGATTCACACTCACATTCACAGCTACGGTCAATTTAGAATCAGTGCTTTACCTAACAGGCATGTTGGACTGTGGGAGGAAGCAGAAACACCCAGACAGAATCCATGCAGGCACAGAGAGATGCACATATTATCTCTATAAACAGATATATTCAACGGAAAAATGCATAAATTGTAGGCCTGGGGGGAATATTTTAGTATTGGAAGCTATTATTATTATTATTTGCACTTGTAGTCCAAATAGTATTGGCCAATCATATTTGAGCAGGTCTGAAAACTATTTAGCTTTTTTATTAGCTTTTGTAAAACTATGTATGAAATTATAAAGAAAATTAATCCCAGATGAGAATATCTGCTGGCTACACTGACAGCAGACTAGTCAATGGGTTCCCAGATTGTGCATTTATAGTAGTGTAGTATAGTAATAGGGATCTTGTTGTGAGTAGTTTTAAATGTTTTAGATGCAGATTGATTTTCAAACCTAAATAATCTTTAGTGCATGAACGGAATGCATTTTAATTGGCTTTGGACATCAAATCATTTGAAACTGTCGTGATAAGGGTTAACTTTACAAACACAGATGGATGAGACTTCATTCCCTTCTGTGTTTTTATGTTTTTCTGCCTTTTTTACCTCATTATAGACGAAGTTGCAGGATGTTATTAAAAGGCACAATGAGAGCTTCCTGGCTGCAGAGTTGTTGTTGTTTTTTTGTTTTTTTTTTAATGAAGTATCTGTCTATATATTTAAGAATGGAATATTTCTATCAGGGTTAGTTAATTAAGGCACATTATGCGTCTAGGCACAAATACTCCCTAATATGTCTGTTCTCGAAATTATACTTCTCTAAACTAACAGGACCATATGTCCCACCCGGATCTGTACTGTACAAGCTAGCAACAAAGCCAGCACAATGTGACTGTTTATCCTGCGTGTTTAAGTGCACAGCCCCTGTTATGTAATCAGCGATAATCCACTGTTACCACAGCAATGCTGCTCACATCTGGTGTGGAGATTGCACTGCACTGTGACAGAATCAAAGTGTCTTCCCCGCTTCACTGTCATTCCTCGAGCTCTCTTTATAATGGATTGGTGCTGTTGGTGCCTTCTCTTTATCACACTGTCACAGGACTTTATCTCCGCTGCAGTGTTCTTAGTCTCTTTCAGATATTTCTGAGGAGCATTATTGTGCAGGCTTGTAAACAAGCACGTAGTCTGGAGCACGCTCTGCAAAGCTTTTGAACTGAAGCTTAGACATAAAAATGCATTTCATATGTCGCGTTTCAGGTCCTGCATAGGTATTCAGAGGCTGGGGGACCAAAATTTGCTGGGATCAAACAAGGGATTGTTTGACTTCAAAATTTAGCACAAATAAACATGAGGACAAAAAACTGAGTTGAAAAGGATGGAGCCAGCGATGACTCAATATCATGGGTTCAACATTTGGGGTCTGCAAGAGGGATCGGAGTTGAGCTGGGATTGTAGGATGGGGCATACTGCTTTGCATCCACCGTTACGGGAAAAAAGTGTGCAGGCAGGCGTGATCTCAGTCATCAGAGCGTCAGGAGATGCACAAGGGATCACCGAACCATACGCATTTGAACTACTGCAGCCATGCTCAGCTTGGATTACCAGGATTGGCTGGTGTTTTGAGGTTTAGATGCCATTAATCCCTGTTATCCATTTGCTGCACCTTAAAATGAGGAGGAAGGATAAATAGTGTAGCGAGCCGTTAATATCTGCTGTCGCTTATCCGTTCTTTAAACCTCAAGCAGCAGAAAAGCAATGACAATCAAAACCACTTTTGTGTGTACGCATGCAGTGAATTACATTCTACACCTCCAGTCATTTGGCATTTTTTTTAAGGGCATAAACAACTGTTTTGACTGAACATTTGAATGCGGGGTACCATGACTGACATTTGTATTGCATTGCACTGTATTATATTCTATTCAATTTTTTTTTTGCATCTGTTCGCTTTTCCCACACAGCAAAATTCACATTGTAAAGACACTGAAAAGATCTCTTTGTTAGACAGTAATACAACTCTGACATTTGCTTAAAAAGCGAAAGGTGAAAAGCTGCTTCTCGGGTCAAGATGTTGAGAAAAAGCCCCATCGTGTCTAGATTTTGCTGCGAAGGTAGGAAACCCTTCCTCTTCATGACCTCTGCAAACCCCTGGGACTGCCAGCATATTTTAACCCAAGTCCTTCTAGCTGTGAGGCAACATTACCCATCACCCTCACCGATGTGCTGCCCTAGAATGTTGTATAAATAGCTCGCCATGCAACACACAATGAGGACTAATGCTGTAAAGACATAATGTAGATGTATTCGCATATCAAGTGCTTTTTGTTTTGGTTTTTTTGGGGGTTTTTTTTTGGAAAGATCTACTGTCCAGTAAGACGAGTTTGTTTATCCATTATTGTGTCGATATCTGATCACAACCATTTCACAACCAAATAAAATGCCAATCAGATGCCAAAAAAACCCATAACAAACAAAACAAAACAAAAGATTTACGTGTTTGCATATTTTAGATGCCTTTGCAGCTGTGGGCACACTCTCCCTGGAACTGTAAGCGCTGGAGAAAGAGAGGAGCAGCTCTGTTTCCTGTTGGATCCTGTTGTCATGTTCATTGTTGGTATTCATCTTGTGGATTCTGTTCATTAAAGCTCTTTAACTTTTCCGCTGTGTCCTGCATTTGAATCTTTCAGTGAAACCGTGACACAATTTGCTGAAAAGACCACTTTCTTTCTACTTTTAGGGACCGTGAATGGCTGACCATATTTTGCCCAGAAAATAATATCTGCGGATGGTAAATGGATTGGTTCTTATATAGCGCTTTTCTACTCTACACGAGCACTCGGGGCACTTTATACAGCATGTCTCATTCACACACACATTCATGCAAGCATAAAAGTGCTTCACACACACACGTTCTCACTCCAATAAACCACCAACCTCCAGAGGCACAGCCACCCCAAATGGATGGATGGATGGATGGATGGATGGATGGATGGATGGATGGATGCTTGGTGGATTTCACCATCTTATGTGATAACAAAAGAAGCTAAAGTAATTTCACATAAAAAAAAATATAATTTCTAAAACTACCAAAAAAACCTGAGATACAGCCAAAACCTTTGCTATGAAAGCATGATATTTATCATCTAGACTTACAATGTGCCTCAGGAGCGTTTCATGAATCACATGTTTACACCCACAACTCATAAACCCCTTAAATGGCGTTCTTTATCTCTTTCAGGATGATTACCGTGTTCTAATCTAACACCTGAGATGGAGTAACAAATTACAGTCTGCAGACCAGTCTCATGAATATTGCCTTTCACCATGTTGGATTAAAACAATGCATTGCTTGACATTAATCACTGACAGAAATTCTCTCTGTGTTGGACCAAAGCTAAATTGATGGGTTGAACATTCAACAACAGAAAGGACTAAAACTCTGGCCCTTAATCAAGTTAACTAGATGCACAAATGCACGCCCTGTTAGCTTTTTTCCCATCTTCTGTGGGAGGATGAAATTTTAAAATTAAATAAGATAATGGCAAAGAAGTTCATTATTAGATTATTCCTATGAGTAAAACCCTGTTCCCTGCACACCAGTTTATAGCAGTACCAGCCATTTCCCCAGTTTATCATGCATGCCATATTTGCATTCGCAGGCATCTCTGCTAGATCCTCTTTGAATTGCATTAACCTACAGTGTGTGAATGTGCCAGCGTTAGCTTATCTCTTAAAAGATAATGCTGTGCTCTCTGGAGAATGCTCTGCTATCGTTGGATTGCAAGAATTGATCTTCCCGTCATAGCGGGCAGGAAATCCATCCGCTGCTGTCAAAGCAATATTACAATGAAGGCAGAGAGTGTGTATTTCCTCAACATCTTGGGTGACTCCGGAGCTCAAACACAATTACCAGTCAATGCTTGGAAGAAAAGCAGCAAGATTTAATGAAGCAGGTGTTTTGAAAGGCCCTACTGGCATTTCTAAGGAGAGTTGTTGACAATGATTGTGTGCGCAAGCTGCTTCTGTTAGCAGAGAGGGATTAGCTGCGGCTTATTAGGCTTTTTGCATGATGAAGATGGAATGCATATGATTTTTATAGACAGAAATAGAAAACACTCATGCACTATTGTTGCAGTAGATGATTTATGGTTCAGTTGTGAAAACTAAATGCTCTCGGGACTCCTTGTGAACTTCTGTAGCTCTGCAGTTGTGAGGCTTTGTTTGAGTCATTTGATCTGCTGTGGATTCTCAGCAATTTGATTTTACAGACTTTATCTGAAGTGGTGTATTCCTGCCAGTTTCCTTAAGCTTCTTCTGTTATTACAAACCATTCTGTATTTCGGCATGTCGTTTGATGTCATATATTTTGGCAAATAACCCTCTAGCCCTGACCCTTACCCTGACCATGTTTACAGTTCAATACAGTTCAGTCTCAAGTCCTGTTATATCCCCTATACTTCTCTCTCTGTGATGGATCTCCTCTAAAGTATAAAAACAGTGATCCTTCAGCTTCATCTGCACTTTTGTGAAGTGGACAAAGTTGCTGGGAGTCATATCTGGCAAAAGGTGCAAATGGGGCTTGAAAACTATGTGTTGTTGTGGCCCCAAAACACCTGCTTTTTGAAGGTAGTCTTTGTCATGTCAATGCTTACAGGCAATGCCTTCTATCTAGCCACTGCAAGTTCAGTCAAAATGCCATACCAACTTTAAGCAAATCCGCAACACTCCAGAGTTTGTGTGAATTTCTCTGACAGGTCTCTGACAACGGAAAAGTGATATTATGAAGAATGTCACTTATGGCGGTTTATGCTGACATTACTTTGTTGAATTAAAACTAAAATATCAAGATATATATATATTGTCGCACAGTATTTAGGAATTTTTTTTGCATTGAAATTTCAGAGAGCTAAACTTTTGAAAAAGCCGTCAATTTTGTGTCATTCTCTTTTTCCAAAGCCCGCAGGCTGTTGTCTCCCGTCCTGACAAGGGTGACAAGATGAGTATCAACCCAGGTGAGAAAAACGTCTCTCTTGCCCCATTTTCTTGTCATTCAAACTCTTGAGAGAACCTCTTATGTCACTTAACTATGTCGGATGGTGTCATTCTGACAGCAAAAACTTTCACAAAGGTGTTGAGGGATCTTTGGTTTCTTTTCACTCTGTCAACAGGTACTGGGTCGAGACAAATATTGGATGTGGCCAAATTTTGACCACATTGTGGAATTAGATGTTAAGCCAAGTAATCGGATTAAACACAAATCTTCCACTGCGAACCTTGGACATCTGTTCCAAACTTCACGGCTAATCACTCCTTGTTTAAATGTTTTAATTGCAGGCACAAAAATGGTGCTGGAAAAGTCAGGGCTCATCAAAGTCAGCAGGATACATCCTATGGGGAGCACAAACATTTGTAGCTTTAATTTTTCATGTTAAATAAAGTGTTTCAAAGTTAAAGTACACTTTAACTTGTAAATGAGGGTTAACAGGCAGTAGCTCTTCTAAAATTCTCTAAAATCTTTTAACCCCTCCTTTTCCTTCCTGCACTCAAACACAGAAAGCTCCACCTTGTCAGCGGCCCTTGTTCGGAAGCACTTTAGAAAAGATCGATAGGGAACAAAGTTTTGGATTTGATCAGAGGAAGACAAATCATTGCCACTGAGAGGTGAAAAGGTGGAGGAAGTCTTCACCTCGCCTGGGACACTTTCTCCCTCTCTCTGTGCTTTCTAAAAACCTCAGTGTAGAGACCCAGAATGCAACCCACGCCAAACATTTAATTTTTTCTGCAAAATTCTCCATCCACGTTAACATGTAAAAACTGTTAATTATCCTTACTTCCACACCTACTGTGCTTGTAAGAGGAAAGTAACAGAAGCTGCGTACCATTTCCATTTCGGCTTTGAATGCACTGTGTATTACATCGAGCTCACGATTTCAGCAAGACAAATTGTTCAGTTTCGACAGAAAGCAATCTCTTTCGTCTGCTTTTAGTGAAACTGCTGTCAAGAGCACAAGGATCCTGCTAATACACAACTTTATATCCTTCTGTTGAGGGATTCTAGTCTTTGTACAGGCTGAAGATTTTGGCTCAGTGCAAGTATAAAATCAGCAAATCTGGAGACAACATGGCCAAGGGAGTCGTGCAAAGAATAGCTCTCATCTTCTTCTTCTTTCGGCTGCTTCCCTTAAGGGTCTCTCCACTGGATCATCTGACTCCATCTCATCCTATCCCTAGGTTCCTCCTCTGTCACTCTTCTTTGTGGTCTTCCTCTTTTCCTCCTGCTTGGCAGCTCCATATTCAACTCTCTTCTCCCAACATACCCCATATCCCTCCTCCGCACATGTCCAAACCACCTCAGCCTTGCCTCTCTAACTTTACCTCCAAACCACTCAACCTGAGCTGTCCCTCTAATATACTCATTTCTAATCTTGTCCATCCTGCTCACTTGCAGCTTTATAACACACAGCCGCCGGTGAACAATAAAACTTTGATTTTGTGTTTGCTGCACACTGAAAAAGTGCATTCTGGTCCCCTTCACCACTTAAACTTGGATCCAAGCAGGATTTGATACACCAGAATCCTGTGATCTCCACCTGTGGCCACAGAGGCTGCTATCGCCACTGTTCAGCAAAAGTTACATGTGTCGCATGTGCAGGAGCTTGAGAACAGCGATGTCAGCCACCATCTGCTTTGCCGTTAAAAGACACTGTGAATATGCTGCGCCATTACACTGAGAAAAGAAACTCTGGTATGAAGCAGCAGATCTCATCGCAGCAGAAAATCAAAGTGAGCGTACTCAGAGAGCTAGGGGATGGGACAGGCCATCAGTGACCCAAGGACGACAGATGCTGCACTTGAGAAGCTCTCACGCACAGAGGATGACATGTTGCTGGAATTGTTCTTTACTCTTACATCTCAGTGAATCCATAGACACATTCGGCATCAGTATCCGCTGCATGTGGAACATTTTAAATGTGACCGTGGCTAGAGATAAACAGCAAGAAATTATTGGTGAGAAATGGACAAATCACTTCTTGAGAGTTACTTAGGTGGAGTTTCTTTTTTTAAGTATGAAAGTTGCAGAAGCCAGACTGACCCTGAGGGCACGGTGTGGACCACAGAAAACTGCTAATGTGGACCATTCTTGATATAGCGTATAGTGGTGTCTTCTGTATTCTTTGGCATAGAGGCTGCTTGACTAGGGCAGCATTGAGTATGGTTGAGAGCTGGTACACACGGTTTATAACACTGTCAGATCAGCAGCAGTGCATTGTAGCCCTCAATCAACTCACCCGCTATTAATGTTGCAATAAAGAATTTCTATTTCTGAATTGTTTTGGATAATAGATTTTGGCACTTCTGTGCTATAGTATGAATGAAGGAACATGGTCCCAGTGAGCTCTTTGTAACTGTCTGGTTACATCAAATTGCTTGATGTGTCATCTTGCGTTAGCCATATCTGCTTCCACTACAGCAGATAAACTCTGGCTGTATCTTGTGTTGTAATGCCGTGAACAAATTTCAGGAGAATACTTATTATGTTGTCACTGGAAGCTGGTGGCCGGGCTGAGCTGTCCTATCATTGATCAAATCAGCTTTCTTTACTTGCTTATGTGGACAGGCCCATGCGAGTGGATACTTATTATGCTGTCAGTGTTGTTCCTTAGCAAACAGCTCCACTGGGTTGAGTTGTTTCATTTCTCTTTAGATGTGCCCACAGTCTTAAAGCTAGAGTGCCGGTGTTTATGTAATCCCAGTTTTACTGTGGCAGCATTAGGTGTCCTTTCAACTCTGACAGTAATACAGTCCAGTGTTGGGCTGTATTTGCATCACTGCAACTCAACTGCTGGCTATGACCACATACTGTGTACTGCTGGGTGTTGGTTATTTAAGAACAAAGTTACCACACAACTGCAATTCATCACAGCCTGCGCACATTAGTAAGTATCTTCCTGTCTCCTCTCGTTTGCTTTCAGCCTGCACGGGTGCTTCCTAGTCAATTCATCCTTTAAATGGAAGAAAAAGAAAAATCATAGGTTCTGTTTTGACCATGAAAAATGAAGTCTGTCTCTATTGCCTCATTGCCATAATCAGATCCAGACAATGTGTTTGGATAATAAGTAGATGAATGGGGTTTGAAGGGGATGAGGTGATTTACAGCTCAGTGTTCTGTTTTATCCACCTAATTAAACCTGTTTTCCCGCTGAGCGTTTTGTTTTCGCTGCCATTGTGTCATTTTTATTTTCATGCTGTCATTTGTTATTGATGTCTTTGCTTCTTGCTTAAGCTGCTGTTGTTAATTCCCCAAACGCTGGTAATTAATGACACGCTTCAGAGTTGCTGGCTGTTTATATTCATAATGTTGCTCTTCAGAAATTATCAAAAAATTTTGAAAACAATACATCAGATTACACAATCAAAGGGAAACTAACAATGCTAATTTTAATCTTAATACTGATACTTGTAGGTGTCATGGTCCTGGGTCTGCCACCTCGTGTTTCTCTTTAATGGGCTTTTGCAGTTAGTTTATTTTCCTTTGTGGTCGCTGATTCATTTTATGTTATTCTTCCTTATGTTATGACACCGCTGTGTCACATAATAATAATAATTAAATTTTGATTTTGGCTTCAAACAATCACAAAAACAGAGTAATTGACAAAAAATATTATTATTAAAACAATGCCACATGCCGGAATTATGCCTCTGGTCTTTGTGGGACGTATGTCGTATTCGGTGATCATCTGCCATATTATGTCATGGTGTAGAGTAAAGATGATTTTTCTCGTGTTCTCCGTGTCTATGGCTGCAGCTCCTCCTCAGCAAGCCAAAAGGGCTGAATTTTCAGACTGTTTCCAATGAAGAAAAAAACTATGGTTTTAGAGGTTGAGCCTGATAAGATTGAGTTTTCTCGTTTATACCAGATTGTCTCTGGAGCTTGAAAAAGGGCGACTGGACTTCTTTTTGTTTCTTGAAGGCATTTCACCTATCATCTGAAAGGCTTCTTCAATTCTCAGATGAGAACTGAAGAAGCCTTTCGGCTGAGAGGTGAAACGTCTTCAAGAAACAAATGGGAGTTCAGTTGCCCTTTTTCAAGCTCCAGAGACTACAATGACCTCGATGACTGAGAACCTACACAGACATATTTATACCAGATTCATAATAAGAGCTGTGTTTGATCATGTGAATACAAGGTCGGGGTTATCTGTTGCTGAACTGACCAGTTCAAAAGCAGCTTTGGGTGAACAAATTCCTTCAAAGACTGGAGAGCATATTTTTGAATGTTCAATATGCCTCTCAGGTAGCTCTAAAAGAGGTTGTTAATTATGCTTCAAAGTCTTCTAGTACACGGGATGAGTTTGTTACTGAGTAGGCCAGTTCTAAAATAGAATGCTGTATGGTTGAGCCAGCCCAATCTGATAACCATGTTTCATGCTCTGAGGCAACTGACTGTGCTCCTGAGCTGACTTCTGCAGAGATTTTCTTTGATGATACTGAATTGGACTTCCCTGAAATTGTTTGTAGTGTTCCCCCACCTGTACCTCAGAAGACTGTTTATGTTGCTCCTCATGAAGCCTTTTCTGGGACTGTTGTGCTATAAGTGTGTGTTATGAGTCCTGCGTAGCCCCAGCCTCTGTATCCCAAGTCTTCCGAGTCGTCCGTGGGTACCGCTCCGACGTCGCCCGTGTCCAAGGTGGTCCATCACCTACGCCAGCCACCAGGGGTGTTCCGTCGTCTTTCCCTTCGCCGTCGTCGACCACCAGCCAGGCCACCTGAGGGTCCTTGTCACCAAGGTCGACCACCAGAGGTGCTGTCTCGCCTTCGCCATCGGCAGCCGCCAGTCAGGCCACCTGAGGAATTCCAGCTACGTTGCCAATGTCAGCCTCCAGTCAGGATCCAGCAAGCCTTTGCCGCTGGCCACGCAGCCATCCTCCAGAGCTGCTCCTTGGTTTTCCGAGTGTTTTGTTGTATATTCTCATGGCCTCAGTTTTCATTTCTTAGTTTCCTATACTATGTGCCACCAGCCTGCAATAAAGTACAGCTCGGCTTAATTTATTCCTGTTTGCCTATGCATCCTGCTTTTGGGTCCTCTCTCCCCCACGCTTTACACGGCCTGCGTCCGCAGACTCTGACAGTAGGTAGAGTGGAAGGAAATAAAGTGAATGGGAAAAAGTGAGGAGCAACTGGGAATATTTCCTGAATGGCTATGAGTATTATTATAATTTACTAAATACTTATGGGATACAGTGCTGAGAATGAAAACTTCATTTAAAAAATTTATTATAACAACCTGGTTAGCGTTATGTAATTAAAAGGGGGGAAATAACCACAACGTGCCTCATTCAACATAAAAAATGATGTCAGATTCACCTACATGTACTATGTAGGCAAACGTTGTTATATTGTAGACAATAGAAGTCTGTGTGGTTGACAAAGGGTCCAACTGTTTTCTTTTCCACACCTGGTATGAGCTTCTGCAGTGCTTGACAAACATGCTCATCAGCAAATTTATTATGTATACCTTGTCAGACCCCCTTTTTGCCTTCAGAGCTGCCTTAATTCTTTGTGGCATAGATTCAACAAGGTGCTGGAATTCCTCAGATTGTGGTCATATTGGCATGATAGCATCACACAGTTGCTCCAGATTTCCTGGCTGCACATTCGTGATGTGAATCTCCCGTTCTACCGCATCCCAAAGGAGCTCTATTGGATTAAGATCTGGTGACTGTGGAGGCCATTTGAGTACAGTGAACTCATTGTCATGTTTAAAAGAACAGTTTGAGGTGATCTGAGCAGCGTGATATGGCACATTATCCTTGTGGAAGCAGCCCTCAAGAAGATAGGTACACTGTGGTCACAATGGGATGGACATAGTCAGCAACAATACTCAGGTAGGCTGTGGTGTTTAAATGATGATAATAATAATAATGCCTTAGACTTATATAGTGCTTTTCACGGTACTCAAAATTACAATTCTCTGCACTATTCATTCACACCTCAATCATACTTGGTGGTGGTAAGCTACTAATGTAGCCACAGCTGACCACTGACTGCTCCGACCACCACATTCGCACTGTGGGTTAAGTGTCTTGCCCAGGGACACAATGACAGACGGGGACTCGAACCCGTGACCCTCCGGTTGCGAGGTGAGCACCTACCCACTGCCACCAAAACGCTAAGGGGCTCAAAGTGTACCAAGGAAATAGCCCCCAAACCAGTATACCACCACCAGCAGCCTGACCTGTTAATCCAAAGCAGGATGGATCCATGCTTTCATGCTGTTTAAGCCAACTGTCCCACTGTCCAAATGTAGAAGCATAAATCAGACACATCAAAAAAATCCACCTTTTGACAAACCTTCTATTGTCCAATGTCAGTGAGCCTGTGTTAATTGTAGCCTCAGTTTCCAGGAGTTGCCTTCCTATCAGCTTAAAGTAATCTGGGTATCGTCCTCTGACCTCTGACATCAACAAGGCATTTTCATCCAGAGAACAAACAATCTATCTTTTGGATCATCCTCTGTAAGCCATAGGCATGGTTGGTCACCTTGAGCATGTCTGAATAACTGAATGCATTGATTTGTTACCATATGATTTGCTGATTGAATATTTGCATTCATAAGTAGTTGAATAGGTGTACCTAACAAAGTGTCCGGTGAGTGTAGACAGTTTGATAAAGAAAAATCGTTCCAGTGTTCCAGTGTAACTTTCCTGCTGGTGACACACATATACAATAGGCTATTAACTGATCTCTTTTATGCTGTAACTTCTTCTGTATACCACAGTAATGATTTTTTTTTAATAAGATGAACATCAGCATGTAGTTTGTTATTTATCAGCTGAATCATAATTCATTATTTTGCTGACTTATTTTGGTGCATTGTTTAAAACCTCCTTAGTCTGTTTGCAGCTAGTAAAGCAGTTCCAGGGGTTACTAATAGCAAACAAAACTGAAACTACGAGACAGAGACCATGCTCCACTCTATTAGAGGAAGTTGGAGTTGCTCCTCTCACCTTACAGAAGTGTTCCTTTAACAAACGAGGGGAATCGAGAGCACTACACCCTGATGAGTATTTAGCCTTTTGCTGGTGCGCAGATGTTGCAAGTTCATCTCCGGTTTTATGGATATTGAACATTAAGGTAGTTTTTTATTAGTATCTACTGGTGATAAATGTTTCATGCAATGACCATTTTTATATAAACTTTATATACAGCACCGGTGAAAGGTCTGGACACACTGCTACTGTATATACAAATGCTGTAATTTGAAGGGTATATGGTTTTAGAAGGCTCCCTTCCAGGAGGGAAATTACAATCATCTAAATCTTCTGGAAAATCTACTACTGGCACATGTCTCTCCACCTAAGTATTAAACCAGCTACTGCGTGTGACAAGTTGACACATGTTATCTGCAGTTTGGGAAAGTCATCCCGGAAAAAGTTGCCTGGGAAAACCAACTGAAACTGCAGACTGAGGTTGCATGGGGATTCCAGTATTCAGCACCAGTGGGTGCATTTCTTTTTTCCTTATGAAAAAAAGAAGAAGGAAGGCGGTTTGTTTGTGCTGAGTGCTTCAGCGAGATTAGAAACCTTGTGTTTTTGCGCTGGTTGTGTTTTGCTTGCTCTGTTCCTTGATGTTGTCCTAAAAATATTAAAAATTTCATGAGTTGCTCTGCTATTTATTCTACTGCAAAAAAAAATTTGGAAGGAGGAGGCTTTGTTGTGGATTTACTTGGATATCAAATGAATACTCTATTAGATATAAAAGATAAAATATCCCACTCATTTAAAAACAAACAAACAAACAAAAAACTTGATTTGTATGGTACTAAATGAAGAACAGGATTAGAGATGCATACCTGTGCGTCAGTGGTGGGCTAACATCATGTGTCCACTTAAGGACTTTCCTGTCAGCTGTCAATCATCCTGCCCCGTAGACCCCGCCTCCTACGGAAATGCAGGCGGTTGTCTGACACGTGATTAATTCAGTATGGCGCAGCTTTTGGCTGAATTATTTTTTTCTTTTTTTAAAACAGTACCGACGGGTCCTAAAACCCTGCTCCGTGGATGCGCTTAGGCAGCGGGAGAAAACCAGCAGCAGTTTGCAGCCAAGCCTGCTCGGTTCAGGTAGTGCTTCCGTTCCTTGTTTGTGAAATAACTCCTCTGTTTGGTTTGAGCGTTTAGAGGCACAGGACTCAAAAAAGTTGGCGATGTTTATCTCCCGGGTTGTGGCGCTTTCTCTCTTCTAAGTCAGCTTGAGCCTCAGTCGTGTGGTAGCTGTGTCTTTACTTTCCCCCCGAGTTTGTGTGGTGCCTTACACTCAGCTGAAGGAAGATCGGAGTGTTGCGCAATAGAAACATTGTTGCTCAGTTTGTTTGCAGTAGATTTTTTTTTTTTAAAGCGACCAAACATACAATAAACAGTTCGTGATTTGCAACATTGTTGCTCGGTGACTTGAGCTGTTCAGTTTAGTTGGATTCAGAGTTGGTCTGAAACGCGGTGCCATAACCGAGGAGCGGCTATTAATGCGTTTCCTTTGTTTTGTTTTTTTGGTTTCTGTTCATTCATTGCAGCCCAGAGCCTTACATTATCGCACTGCTTAGTCAGTGTGAGGGTCAAGGGAAGGGGTTGCCAGATGTGGGAAATTTAACAGCCACGCATTTAGAGGAGCTTTTCAAGCATACAAAAAGTTTTGTTCTTGTAATTAAGCGTTTTGTTTCGGGCAGCACGGGTGTCCCGGTGTAATGTTTTAGTGTGTCTGTAAGAGTGTGTGAGTGTGAGGAGAAAGCGGTGTTTGTATGATGGAGGTTTCTGCTGTGGTTCAACCGCCGCTGCCGCAGCTTTGGGTGTAAACTTGTGTGTTCGTCAAGTGTAAACAGAGGAGAGCAGCAGCAGCAGCAGGGCTGCGCCTCTGCTCTGCTAAATCTCCCGTAAGCCTTCACTAGTGGAAACTATTTCCTCAGCATTACAAGCTCTGGATGACTGCTGGCGCATGCTTGTAAACTCCAGGCCCCACGGGAACAAGGTCACAACAGCCCACTAAAGAAATGTCTAAGTTTTCCTCCTAAAGGATGGTCTCTGCTGAGAGAGCAGAGACCAGAATGGTGAGGATGTAAAACAGGATCTTTCCTGGCATTACAGTGTCTAACCTTTACATTATTTCAGGAGCTCTTTCTACAGCCTGCAGCCTGTTAACTGTAGTTGCTGCAGAGAGCTATATTTTTGCACTTTAAGAATTGGGAGCTTTATATCGTTTACAATGATGGATGCTCATATATAAAACATGGCCAAAGTGTCAAAAAATTGAGATCAGCATATCTACGATCCCTATGAGCTGGACGCTCAGGCTTCTGGCTGTTCTGATTGATCTGTTCCAGACAGTTTTTCACTCTTTGCTTTTATGATGTCAGTGACAGCTCTGATGCACAGCTCTGGCTGTGAGCACAGCAGCAGCGACCTCTTCCTTCTCCTCTTTAAACCTTCTGACTGAGAGGTGCAGCCAACCAGAAGAAAGTTAATTTAAAAGGGGGAGGAGCTAAATGACTTGTTGGAGACATTGGACAAACTGAGAGGTTACACCAAGGCCCGATGTTAGATAAATGAGGGTTATTTATCATACGCTGAAGAGAGGAGGAAAAGTGACTCTAGTCAAGTCCAAAAGTATTGAGTTGGAATTGGCGTTATAAGCGAGAGAAGACGGATGGATGGAGGTCCCATTTAAGAAGCATATGTGAAGTCTTATTGTACAAAACAAAACATGGTGATTACAATCATTTTGTGTTCGACATGCAAAGAGAAAGTGTTCACATTGGTGTAGTGTGCAGTAGTGATTTCAGTAATTATTTAAGTGTGTTTTTTACTTCTTCTAATGTCCATGGAGTGTGAAATATGTCTTGCTGTTGCACTGGATTTTAGTCATTACAGACCAGTGATGATGCAGAGGAAACGGTCTTTGTGTTAAATATTAGTGCAAACCCGAGTGTGGCTATAATCCGGCTGCCAGAGTTGATCGGCCCACCCAAGACAGTTCTTGCAATTTGGCCAGATGCTCTACATTCCAAAAAATATCACAAATATCATTTCTTTTTTTTACATGAACCATGTGAAGTTGCGCAGAGCAGATGAGGAAGGCAGAAAGTGCGATACAACAGGAACAGCACCGATCTGCTGCACAGATCTGGTCAGATTTCAAAATAAAAGACCTTGTACGGACTAAATGTCCCCGGTGCGACTTGCTTCTGTGTATAGGATAGAGCAAAATTGCATCACAGATGTAACCTCAGAGACACACCTAGTGTATTGCTTTCTGGCTTTCTGACAGAAAGTAACCTGAACATTTGAATTAGGGGATTTGGACAGCTTTAGGCGCACACACTGTTAAACGACAAAATGGATCGAGGAATTAAAGGATCATTGAGAGTTGTTGAATCATTGGTAATTACATTTTAAAGGGTAAATTACTCCCATCTAACAAAACCTCTGCATGGCTTAAACACCTGCAGTAACTGCCTCACGTTTAAAGCTTTAGTGTTTTTGGAACAAAATTATTACTAATTATACAGTATAATGTGTGGTTTTGATGTGGTCTGCATGGCGGTGCAGTGGTAAGAACTGATGCCTCACAGCTGGTCAGCTGGGGCCTTTCTGTGTGGGATTTGGGTGTTTCCCTGCCTGTGTTTTCTCCACAGTTCAAAAAACCTGTGCACGTCTTTGCTGTGCAAGATTTTGGGTGTTACTTGACAGTGATGACGAAGAGGACGTCTGTAAGGCAAGGTCCTGTTTTTGAATATAACTCTGGACTTGGGGTAAATGCAAACTAACCGCTCTGGCTGGTTTTCATCAGTGAGGAGGATCTTATAAGACAGCCTGCAAAAAATGAACACCAGGGCAGAATCATGGTGATTTTTTTTTTTTGGTCATTGCTCCAAACTGATGTTGCTGAGTCACATAATAAGAGAGGTTCAAAGTTATCTTGGTCTTTGAACCAACCGAGCCTGGAAGAAAATTCAAGAAATGCCAGAAATATAATGTATTTCAGTGTGACTGCTGTCTACTAACTGACCAATAGGAATGCAGTGCTGAAATGATGTGCTGATCAACCAGCACTTGTGAAAGAACCAAAACAAACTCAAACTGAATAGATGTAAGTGAAGCATACAAAACCAAATAGTTGGGATTCCAGCGAAGAATCTGGTTGAGAAGCAGCAGCAGCAGCTTTTGTTTGTATGATTTGTTCTCCAGCTGGTATCATCACCGCACCAAGACGGATGTAGTGTGGAAAGATGTGGCAGATGTCTAACATCTGTACATCACGGCCCCAATTCAGTAATAGGCGTTAACGTCATACGGGGTACATGCATCAAACTTGATATCCTACCCGAGTTTCATTACCTTACCAAAGTTCATGAGCACTTTTTCTTTCTTTTTCTTGTTACATGTCCTAAGTTTGCCTCTTTTAATCTCATTAATAAGCTCATTTATCGTCGTTCCATTGTGCTTTGTGAAGGTCTGGGGTCTGACTTTCCAATTTCCTCCTATTATTTAGCACAAGCTGGCACTCAGAATGTTTGCTTGTTTGTGGACATTTTGTGGATGTTGTCACACTAATGGATTCTAATGGGTTCTATTTATGCCACTGTTGTACTCAGAGACAAATAAAATGACAGGACCCAGCAATGCACAATCACCCAACAAGAATTTGTAAACCGTTTGGCAAGGTCTTTCCACCAGCTCACTGCCATCCTGCATACTACTGTATCTTTGTCTTCAGTCTCTGTTCATTTATTCTTTTTATTTTTTTTTATTTTATCCGTCTTTTGATTACACACTGTGTTTGAGAAGACACTAATACAGTTTGAATGACACTTAGGGAAATCGGCTGCCCGTGAATCCTTCATCTAAACCAACCAACCAACCAATCAATAGACAGTTACAGTACATTGTTTTTTCTCATTTGGCTTACTGTTATGCAAGTTTATAAAAAGAAAGGAAGCTGGATATTGGCCATAAAAACAGAATATTCCAAGCAGTAAAAAGGACTGTGAACTTTCAATGGGCAACTGTACAGAATCTCTCAGCCTCAATTGATGTGATTTAAGGCTTGATGAATCCTTGTGTTGAGCCTTTTGATCACTCAATGAGTTCATTGCTGTTGTGGATTCTCTAACATTCAGCCCCCTTATACCCTGTTGGCGCCTCGCAACTTCAATAATAAACCCTGTTTAGCTCTCTTGTGCTTGTCCTGACTTTGAACCCCTAAAATCGGTTAGCAAGTGGGTGGCAATTGGGGAAAGGGACCCCTGTTTGTTCACATGTTGTTTGTGTTACACTGATTGACTCTATATTCCGTGCCGGTATACCTAACCAGCATGGGACACATAGCAATTTATCTATTAAGCAAAAATTGTATGTGACAGTTGCTTTTCATTATTGTAGTTTTGATTTTAATTTCCATCAATCTGTGTTGGATTTTGTCTCACTTCCATGAGCTTTGCTGTGCATTTAGAAAACTAGATGCATATGGCGACAGTGGCTTCTTAGCACCTGATCGTATTGAAGCTGACAAAACCTGAGCATTTAGTGGTTAGTGTGAACTATAGTACCATCAGTCCCAGTATATTCTGCTATCCCTCTTAGCAGTTTCCATTTTAATTTCTTTATCTGTCTGTTGGAATGACATCACTTTACTAGTAGACAATCTCATTGTCACAGCCCTTTCTAATTAGTGTTTTCCCTACAGGCTGGCTAGCCGGCCAGGTTGCTATTGTAGCGTTCCTCAGTGTAATTTATCTGCTTATCCAGGAAGAATCTCTCACAGTTGGGCTTACTCCAAGTCTACCATCTGGGACTGATGTTGGCAGCGGTAGTCCTTCTTCATCGGCAACTGTAATCCTTCTTCTGTAATCATGACCTGGAGCATGTGGACAAGTAGTTCAGCTGCTGCTATGCCAGGCTCACCAAGCTACAGAAGGACCGCCATCACCAACTGCAGTCCAAGACAGTGGAATTGGAGTTTTTGCCACAAAGAACTTTAGGGAGTTAGAATATTTGCAGCGGATAATCTTATAAATGGTATTTACTAATTAATTTAAGAAAGCAAGCATGCACACAAAAATGCTAGCAGAGTACTCCCTCCACCTCTGCTATGGTAGTCAAAAAAAAATTATTCTCAGAAATTAATCAACTGAAAATATTAAAAATTAATTTTGGATTAGATACTCATTTCCAATAGTATCAAAACCAGTAGTGCCATCTTTGCCTCCTCCAGGTGGCACAAAAACTTCACACAGAACCCCTGCAGACAGGCAGGTGCACAGCCCCCCTCATCGTACCTTATGAGAAATTTTGAGAGGTCAATAAAGCTCCTGTTTCAACAACATTTATCGTAAATGCTAACCTGGTTGGCGCACACATTCATTTTAGCCACTTTAGCTATTAGCAGTTATAAATCTCACCTCAGAGGGTCACAAGCGATTGTACTTCTAGTGCTGGTGTTGGTCCCAAACCTGGATAATTGGAAGGACTGCGTCAGCGCAACCGGCATATTTGCCAAATCAAACATGTGGCTCTATTCGCTGTGGCAACTCTTGTGGAAATAAAGAAGCAGTCGAAAGTACCTTCATCTGATAGCGACATTAGCCGTATATAAAGCCAATGTTATGTTATCAGTCTCGCCTGTCTGTAAGGTTATAATGGACCGTGTTAATTTAACAGGATAACACAGATATTTGCGTCTAAAAACTGTGGTTGTGTTTCTCTTAAAGTCCTAGATTGAAGCTGAGGAAAGCCTAGCATCAACAGGACAGAAACAGCGGCAGCCTACATTAATAGCGCTATTTGATCAGTTACGAAAATGCAGAGCCAAGTCACCAGAAGAATAACACTACCTTACAACATCTACAAATACTGTTGTCTTTTTTTTTTTTTTTTTTGGCTCTACCTATTCTACCTATTCTAGTCTTTATTTAAAAACAACAACAAAAAAAAAGCCTGCTGATTTTTTTTTTTTTTTTGCATCCATTGTATCAAAAATGGTATTTTCCTGGGTATTGGTATCAACCTTGAAATTCTAGCATCATAACAACCCTAACCTCTGGAGCCCCATCAGAGTGTCCGTGTGTTAATGTCTGGATTTTCTAAACTAGTAAGGAAGTTGGGCAGGTGTGATCTCCTAAAACCGCCACAGTTTGGTTGTTTTTTGATCTGAAAAAAAAAAATTAAAATCCAGGTGCGCTTGACTGGATCACTGCTTAACCACAGTCAGTCCGGGCATTTTGATGTTAACCTGCAAGGAAAGACAACTGTGGATGCTAGGATTTCTCTTAATATAACAAGAGTGTTTAGTTAATTTTAGACTTGTTCATTAGTATAGATTTAAATTTCAGTTTAATCAAATAACAAATAATATATAATAACATAATTTCTCTCATTTGACTCACTGTTTCACAAGTTAAAAAAAAGAAAGGAAGTTGGATGTTGGACAGAAAAGCAATAAAAGCAGACAGAGAATCAAAGCAGCAAAAATAATGCTGGGATTGTAATGGGCAGCTATACAAAAGCTCTCATCCTCAACTGATGGTGATTTTCTCTTGAGGGCTCATGCTTGAATTCTTGTGGTCACCCAGTGAGTTCATGGCTGTGAATTATTCTCCCACAATTCAGCCCCTTCCACCCTGTTGGTGCCTCTCACAACTCTAATAATAAACCCGTATTAGCTCTTTTGTGTTTTTTCCAGGACCTTGTCCTGACTGTCTCGAACCCGTCCCAGCGCTCGAAAATCAGGTAGTTAAGAGGTTTGCAGTTTGGAAAAGCATCCTTGTTAGTGCACATGTTGTTTATGTTCCACTGATTGAGTCTATTAATAGCACTGCAGTGTTGTGTACAAGCTGCGATACCTGTGATGCACAGACCCGCACGCTCAACCTTTGTGTAAATAGCCATTTATGCATCTCTTTGTCAGAAAATGCAGTTGGTGTTTCTGCTGTTAGTAACCTGTCCGTTCATATGGTGGGAATTTTGGTTCTGAATCCCGTTGTTGAGTGTTTGAATTTAGCTTCATTTTGATTTCCTCAAACTATTAATTTAGAAAACCAAATGAACATGGAAATAATTGCTTCTGGTTGAGTGAACCATTGGTAGAATATGCAGAAAAAGTGAATTTTCAGGCATTTAGCTGGTGTGCTTCACCCACCCCCGGTTATGCATATCTGGATGGTTTTATTTGACATTTAGATGAATTCCAGTGCTTTGTGACGTGAACCCAGTAATCAAAAAAGTCACTGAACAGTACATGTAACATGAAGCTGCATGCTATTTAGAAATAACACACTGTATTTTAACCGTGACCCCACCACTCAAGTTTGAATGTTTAGTGATAATTTTTTACCAAAGCTTCAAAATGAAAATCAAGCATTCAGCATAGCCACGTTTATTAAAGCATTTTAAACTGACTTCATGTGAAAGATTTTTTTTTTTTCCAAAAGCAATATCCATGATGTTGTTCGAATTTGTGTACAGCTCGGGCAACAGGTCTCACCATTTTAGTTTCAGTCATTTGATCAACATGTTTATTTGCATTTTATTATGGAATATTGGATAGAGTCATTTACCCAGCTTACAAAATAAGGTTTTTGACAAACAAAGCAATGACAGCTATTATTTTCCTTGGAGACACTGCTGACATTACATCTTCTACAGGTGGAAGCTGGAATGGTGGGGCCAGATCACCAAATTGTGATGATACATTAATTATTAGTGTATCAAACAAATTTGAATATTGTAAATATTCAGATTAAATTCAGATTATTAATATAAACATGCTGATATAATATACATAATGTATATAATATAAAACATGTAAATTTTAATATTTTAAACTGTTTTTTGTTTTAAATGTGAATATAATAATTTATTGGTCATGAAAATCAGAAATCTACTATCCTTAATTATTAGAATATTTAAGTTTGAGTTTGAACAAATTATTATTCACATAGTTTAAATACTGTGTATCTCTGTGTCTTCCTGGGAAAGACTGCTAACTTCACAGTTGTCCAGATGACAATCATTGACACCCTCCACAAGGAGGGTAAACCACAGAAGGTCGTTGCTGAAAAGCTGTTTGCAGAGTGCCGTATGAAGCATGTGGAAAGTTGATTGGAAGGGAAAAGTGTGTTAGTAAAAGATGCACAAGCAACAGGAATGACCACGGCCTTTATAGAATTGCCAAGAAAAGATGATTTAAAAACTTGGGAGAACTTAACAAGGAGTTGCATCAGTGTCTCAAGAGCTGTCTTGCAAAGACTTCTTCAGGAAAGCAGCTACAAGTGTTGCATTCCAAATATCCATCCACTCCTAAACGCGAAATAATGCCAGGAGCGTTTTTACCTGGGCAAAGGAGAAAAAGAGCTGGACTACTCCTCAGTGGTCCAAAGTCCTCTTTTTAGATGAAAGTAAATTTTGCATTTCATTTGGAAATCAAGCTCCTAGTTTGGAGGAAGAGTAAAGACAACACGATCCAAGGTTTTTGAAGTCCTTGATTTTGAAAATCTTTAGCTTGCATGCTTTTATTTTGAATGCACAACATAATGTCATGTCAGCAGCTCTTTCCAACAAGGAAGCAGACCTGATTCACCAGACTCCACTGGCAAAAACAGTAGATTTACCTCACAGAGCATGTGATTTACTTGCCTATAGCTGCCTCAGTTGTCTTCATGTCTTTGGCATGCTAGTGGGTTAGTTTGGAAATGATCTAAAACTGTGAGGTATAAATCAGTTTGTTGTTTTTCTGGCCAATTGAATATGTTGGTTTTGAAAACAATGGTTTCATTCTTAGTGTATTCTTTAAATAAACAAGGAAACTTTATCAGCTGTAGTCACAAATTCAATTTTAACCTTAAGTTAATGTAACTTTAATTTTAGTTATCATTTATTTTTGGATCAGTGCTGTGTCCTCCTTCTAGCTGCAGGAGAAATTTAAGAGCAATTTGTAGAACTTGCAGAAAGTCAGAATGCACCGAGTGCTGTGAACACCGCTGGCTTCACTTAAGACACTTTTATATAACTCAACATCTAAATACATTCTTATATAAACAAAATTGTCTCGTACCATATCTCTTTTCAAGTTATATCGGATTTTTTTTTTTTTAAATCAATATGCTACGCATCCCTTATTTTACATGGTGAAGTCCATAGCTGAACCAGCTCCTGTCAGGCATATCACAATGTTCTACTCTTGTCTTGGCGGTAGTAATAAGGTAAAATGCTTCCCATTGGACTTTCCATGTCTATTTCAAGAACAAATTCTAAGCTGCTATCACACTGTAAAGACTCTACACCTCAGAAACATGTCGATCCATGGCATACAAGGCACTGATCCCATCGCCAGCTGAATAATTTCATAGTCAATTAGGGCTGAGAGGCTGAGGCAGTCTTCATGGAGCAAATGCATTTTCAATGATTCATTTCATGAGCTATGCAAGGGGTCTCTTAATTGTTGTTTACTGCTCGCTATCCAACCACATGTTATTTTTATGCCATCGTGATTACTCCCGGCAGTGCTCAGAGTGCTTGGGAAATGAAGTCCATTAAGGGGTCCTGAGAGCTGTTTTCCTGTCAAGCACCATCAAACGTTTCCAGATTCAAACTCCACTGCACGAGAATAATAAATCTTATCCAGACGAGCCAGTCAGTGAAAATGAGGTGCTTGAAGAGATGCAGGTGATGTATTTTATAGTGCCACAGAGTAGGAAAAAATATCTGCAGTGTTGTATAATGATACATTTTTAATGGGATCCCTGAAGAGTAATTAAGATTGCAGGAGAAAAAAAGTGAAGTAGCATTAAGAGCATTACAACTGATAACAGACCAATTTTACAAACTGCAAGTGGTTGGAGTCAGCAAAGGCTTCTCTGTGAGCACCACAGTATTTGTTTGGCAAAGAGTGGGAGAGCAAGAGGAGAAAATGCTCAAAGTCATTGCTGTCATAGTGTAACAAACTGTAAAAGCACAGCCTGGGTTCTTGTGTGACAGGCAGCTCCTCTGACAAAAATAGGCGGCTTGATCTGAGAATAGTGCTGCTGCCCTCCACTTGACGCACTCACGACTTTTTGACACCTCATGCCTCAGCAAATCCATCAACACCCATTTTAAGTGTCCCTCATGGTCGTCTAACTGTCATCAGTGCACATGTAACTAAAGATGCACCCTCGTCAGACATTCAGACTGACATCTAAACCTCCCCTACTGTTGTTTTGCCCTATGGCTTGAAAGATGCTGTGAAGAGCTGCACTCAAATTTAAGAGTGAGTGAGAAATACTTAATTTTTTTTTTTTGGCTTTTATCATAGCAACACATTGGACTTTTTCTCAAAATTGGAAATGACAGTTAAACTTTAATACCTCTGTGGTATAACTCACAAATGCGCAGCTTAAAGCTGATACCCATAAGCTGGAGAGGAAATGGCATCTCTCTAATTTAGAAGATCTTCATTTAGCCTGGAAAAACGGTTTGTTGCTCTATTAAAAAAGCCCTCTGTAAAGCTAGGACATCTTACTGTTCATCACTGATTGAAGAAAGTAAGAACAACCCTTTTTTTTTCCTTTTCTTTTTCAGCACTGTAGCCAGGCTGACAAAGTATCTGAGCTCCGTTGAGCAGAGATTCCTTTATCCTTAACTAGTGATGACTTCATGAATTTCTTTATGAATAAAACGTTAACCATTAGAGAAAAAAATTATTCGTAGCCATCTCACGGCTTATGTACAGCTACTTTCAATACTACTTATATTTATTTAGAGTCTTTCTTTCTGATTGATCTTTCTGAGTTAACTTTACTAGTTACTTCCTCCAAGCCATCAACAAGTCTATTAGACCCCATTGCTACAAGACTGCTCAAAACCATCCATCCATCCATTCATCCATTCTCTTCCGCTTATCCTGTTCAGGGTCGGGGGGGGGGGCTGGAGCCTATCCCAGCTATCATAGGGCGAAAGGCAGGGTACACCCTGTACAGGTCGCCAGCCTGTAGCAGGACCATTACTTAAAAAAACATCACTTGACCCAGCTGTCTTAACTAATTATAGGCCAATCTCCAACCTTCTTTTTATCTCAATTCTTGAAAGAGTAGTTGTAAAACAGCTAACTGATGATCTGCAGAGGAATGGTTTATTTGAAGTTTCAGTCAAGTTTCACAATTCATCACAGTACAGAAACCGCAATAGTGAAGGTGATGAATGATCTTTGTATGGCCTCTGACTGTGGACTCATCTCTGTGCTTGTCCTGCTAAAACTCAGTGCAGCTTTCAATACTGTTGACCTTAATGTTTTATTACAGAGATTAGAGCATGACATGGGTATTAAAGGTACTGTGCTGCAGTGGTTTAAATCAAATAGATACCAATTTTTTCGTGTAACTGGGGAGTCATCTTCACACACTATGGTTAATTATGGAGTTCCACAGGGTTCTGTCCTAGTACCAGTTCTATTTACATTATACATGCTTCCTTTAGGCAGTATCAGTAGAAAGTAGAACATATTTTTTTCATTGCTACGCAGATGATACCCAGCTTTATCTATCCATGAAGCCAGATGACACGCACAAATTAGTGAAACTGCTGGAATATCTTCAAGACATAAAAGGCTGGATGTCCCCTGCTTCTAAATTCAGATAAAACTGAAGTTACTGCACTCGACCCTACAATCTTAGAAACATGTCTAACCAGATACTTAATCTAGATGGCATTACCTTGGTCTCCAGTAACACTGAGGAATTTTGGAGTCATTTTTGTCCAGCATATCTCCTTCAATTCACATATCAAACAAATATGTAGGACTGTTTTCTTGCAGTTTCACAATATCTCTAAAAGTAGAAAACTCCTGTCTGAGTAATGCCGGAAACTTTATTCATGCATTTATTACTTCTAGGCTGAACTATTACTATCAGGTTGTCCTAAAAACTCCCTGAAAAGCCTTCAGTGATCCAAAATGCTGCAGTAAGAGTATTGACAAGGACTAGAAACAGGGTGCATATTTCTCACATACAAGGTCTTGAATAATCAGGCCCCATCTTATCTCAAAGACCTCATAGTACTGTGTCACCCTAATAAAGCATATCACTCTCAAACTGCTGGCTTACTTGTGGTTCCTAGGATACTTAAGAATAGAATGGGTGACAAAGCCTTCAGCTTTCAGGCCCGTCTTCCGTGGGACCAGCTCCCAGTTTGGATTCGGGAGACAAACACCCTCTCTACTTTTAAGATTAGGCTTAAAACTTTCCTTTTTCATCAAGCTTATAGTTAGGGCTGGATCAGGTGACCCTGAATTCACCCTCAGTTACGCTGCAAAAGGCCTAGGCTGCTAGGGGGGCTTCCCATGATGCGCGGAGTGTTTCTTGTTTACTCCCCTCTTTTCAGTCTCTGTGTTTATACACAATCCATCCATCCATTTTTTTTCTGCTTATCTTTTTCAGGGTTGCTATCCCAACTAGCATAAGGCAAGAGGTAGGGTACACCCTGCAAAGGTTGCCAGCCTGTCACAGAGACAGACAACCATTACCACTCGCATTCACACTTATGGGCAATTTAGAATAACCAGTTAACTTAAACCCACTAAGTGCATGTCTTTGGACTGTGGGAGGAAACCAGTGTACCCGGAGAAAACCCATCCAAACACAGGGAGTGGCAGATGGCTGCCCCTCCCTGAGACAGGTTCTGCCGGAGCTTTCTTCCTATTAAAAGAGAGTTTTTCCTTCCCACCATCACCAAGTGCTTGCTCATAGGGGGTTGTTTTATTGTTGGTGTTTTCTCTGTATTACTGTAGGGTCTTTACCTTACAATATAAAGTGCCTTGAGGCCAATGGTTTTTGTGATTTAATTCAATATAACTAAAATTAAATTGAATTAATATTTTCTCATAGGGAGACAAGAGTGGAGCTCATTTTCAGTAGATTTAAGAATTCATGTATTTGATTATTCCATCAATATATATTTTTTCCTCACATTTGACACCAATTAATAAGCTGGGGTCTCTGATTTTATTATAAACTTAAGTGTTAACCTTTTATGGTCATTCCTGGTGGGTGAAATAAGAGCCTGGAGAATATTGGCAGTAATATGTTTCCATGAAGTTGTATTTTTCTGTGAAATAGAACTGAGTGTAGGTACTGTTTTTGACAGTGATTCAGTTTAACAGCTTTAAAGGAGCAGAGACAGCACAAAGGGAGAGAGTGTATCTGTTTGAGAAAGAGAAGGGAGCACAGACGCACTTTGTTGCGGCCGCTGTGGGGCTTATATTGACTGATTGCAGCTCTCATTACCACTTGTTTGTTTTCAGCTATTCTGACACCTGTTAGACGTGACAGAGGTGAGTTTTGCTTTCTGCTGGTTAGGGTTGAATAGCCAGGGGCCTCTCTATGTGTGTTTGTTTACATACTTCTTGCAGTTTTGATTGCATAAGGCACACACACAAGGCAGTATGAAAAGTTTTCTTCCCCTCTTTTCTTCTGCTGTTGACTCAGAGGTAACTCTAAGCCTTCGTGAAGCCTCTGTTTGCATTTAATTTTGGGTTCTAGTACAGGGAAGAGCCTTTTATTTAGGCATCGACTTCCCAGGCTGACCATGCAAACTGTAGAAGTAATCATAGTAACAAAGTAATTGCCATAAAAGTGATCAAACCTTAAAAATCTTGCTTGTGCTGTTCTATAAGTTCTGTTTAATAAAATGTGACAAATGTGTTGTATTATTGTTGTAATACTTAATAACTGATGCACACCTGTTAAACTAAATTCAAAAGCTTCGTCATTGTAGGCCTACATGCTGTTGGCTTTTTGTAGGCTTTTTACAAGTGCGTCTTCAAAGCCTCTGGAGACTGAATTCCCACTGGAGGTGTAACAGTTCATCGGGGTTAACTGATAACCATCGTATCGAAGCCATGGTTCGATTCTGTGAACCGTGAATGGATCGCACTGTTGTTGTACCGAAAATAAAAAATAGATCTAATTAAATTAGAGTTCTGTGTTTTAACCCTCTGTACCCCATAGCAGCCGCCTTGTGTTTTCCCATAACAGCCGTGGCAGACCGGCATGCTTCTACTGCTGTTTGTGTATAAAAATGTTTTTGTACACGCTATACTATTAAAATATGTCAAAATAAACACTTATCCATTTTTCATTCTTGATTTGTTGCTACGTGCTAATTAAATATTAAATTTTTACTCCCAAGCCCTCTCAAACACTCATTTATCTAGTGGAGTTGAGACTGTAAGATCACTTTTTGCCTCATGAAGCATCCAGGTCTATTTACTCTGGAGGAGGCTGTAAAACTTTGCGAAAAGAGTCCGAAACGAGTCGATGAGTCAGAGAAGCTCACTTCTGTCTGATGACAGCGACAGTGAGGTGAGTTTTCGAGGATTTCCAGGACTTCTCTGTTGGTGACCGCTGCTGTTCTACTAAGTGCTGCTGATTTGGCCGCTGTTAGTCCACGTTGCTGAAGCTTTCTTCGAGGTGGATCTAATGTTGCGTTCAAATACGCGAATTCACTGAACGGTAGCTTCTGAACGGAACCATGATATTTTGTACCATTACACCCCTAATTTCCACAATACCTTTCTTTGCATCGCCAAAGAGCAAATCTGAGAATGCAGATCTCTATGTCAGTTGGGTTGAAGATTATACAGTATTTACCCTGGCAGCTCTCGAGTTCAACGGCCGTGTGATGTCCGATTGCAGCCATGTGAGAGCGGAGAGGGTATTTGTCTGGGAAAATTTCTGCAAGCTCTGTGTGTTGCCTCCTGAATGCTCTCCCCAGTCAGCACCCTCACCTAACATGAACTCTTGTGTTTCCAGTATTGAATATGTGTCTTTTGCAGACCCTCTCTTGCTGTGTGCTGCATACGAGAGAGGCCAACCCAGGACAGTGTCCTAACTTGATTCTTCTCACATTCTCCCGACTCCCAACTTTATATGTGACTGTTAGTAACAATGATGATTATATTGCTCTTAGCAATTTATAACAGTTATCAAGTTGCTGTCTAACATTAAACAGTTGCTTTTGTTTGTCTCATTTCTACTTTGTAACATCAACAACACAAATTGTAAATCAGTTTAATTTCTAATTTTAAGCGTCGTCGTTGTTGTTGGCTGAGTGACCGCTTTGCCCTAAATGAGTGTCCACAAACCTGCTTACTGCTGACCTCCTAAAATAACTCATTCTGTGCCAGAATGTCCTCTGAGTAAACGTGGGAACGTGCTTGCAAGGGGTTTAAGTTAAATTAGGGTTGTAGAAAGACAGAAATTTACCATGAAACATTGGACTCATCGGTTCTTTGAAGGCTGGTTGGCATGCAGAGCTCTCTTCCTTTTTAGTCTGTGCAGGGAGGGATAAAGAAATGGCAAAAACCTTAAAGGACACCAGTGCATAATGGTCCCTCATCTTGAATATATTGTATTTGCTTTAAAGTTGTTTAAAAATAGCATGTAAATTGGGAGTGGTAAATGAGCAGCGGTTTGATAGCTTCCCCCCTTTTTTTTTTTTATCTCCTTCTCACAGTCTGACTGCTTGGTGAAGCAGTCCACCGAGGTCTTCACCTGTGGCACGGTGTGTGATGAGTCACTCCGTGTTCCTCCTTGGCCGACACGGGTAGCAAACGATGTTCACCACAGCCACCACAGAGATGCACTGACACCCTCGCTGCTCTCCTCTCCTTCCCTGTCAAATCTACACTAACAGCAGCCATACCAATGAGCTCTCACAGTTGCCAAGGTAAGAAATAAAACATGTAAAATTTTAAACACAGCAGTTTATTTTCTATGGACCTGTAGCTGCTTTGTCATGGGAAAAGTCGATATTTTTTACTCCTTGACACAGATCTGGATTTCCTGTTTTACTCAACTGCAAACCAAATTGGACAAAAGGCCCATTGTGTCCTCTCTTCCCATCAAGCTTTGCTTATCTTGGTCATGTTCAGCAAATTGATTTCACAGGCATTTATTAATTGTTGCAGTACTAACGATCCTGTGTGACACAATGTAGCTGGCATCACCTTCTATTCTTTTGAACTGTGTTTGGAGACACGGCGGAGTCTGTGCCAAAAAGCCTTTCAAAAGGGTTTGCGTCAGAGGGGATGTTTCAGGTCGTCACATTACACTGAAAACTGGCACAGGTCAAAGATATTTGGTGATTTCTTTCTTGATCGTCTTCCGCTTTTTTTTCTCTTTTTTTTCCTCTCTCAAATACATTGTGTTATGCAAGTGGAACGTTGGACTGGGCCATGTTTTCTGCTTTCATTTCCTTCTAATTCTGGTCATTTCTGTTCTCTGTTAGCTCATCAAGTTGTTGTTCTTTCAAGTCCCTGGATATATTCTATAAATGTAACTTGTCAGTTTTGGTTAGTTCATATAATAAAATCTGATTTGTTGATGTTTTATTCGCAATAATCCAATTTTAAGTCCTACATAGAACTACAGTTGTTGATGTATCCGTCACGTTTTTCATCTCGTTTGAGCTTTATTCACTCAGGGAGGTAGACTTTTTGAATCCCAGCTAACTATCTGTTGATGGATATGTCTGAAAGCAAAGGTCAGATGCTATGCAATAATATCAAAAATAGGTGAGGGAGGATTCTGTTTTTACTAGGCCAAAATATCCATCTGCCAGATGTTCCATCACTTTGGGGAGCTCAGAAATTAAGCTCTCATTGCTCAGTTTCACTTCATGTTAGCAGTAATTTTTCTCCTTGTCGCCCTCCAGTTTGTGCAGTTCTGGTAAACCCTTTTCCACATATAAAAGAGCATCATTTCCTTTTTTTTTTTTTTAGACCACCATTTTAGAGGACTAAAGAGCCTTTTGTCCGACTTAAACTTGGGTGGCGAAGGCTGGCATGTTGACATGCTACTTGGCATTTTGGAACTGGGTTTATGGCCTTGGAGGCAGAGCTAGAACACACACACACACACAGAAAAACTCTCTCTTATCCCTGCAAGACCTTCCCCTTCTGTCTACCCTCCTCTCCTCTCTCTCCAGCAGCAGTAATCGGTGGCAGGTCCTGGCTGAGGGGGATCTTGCGTCAATAAATCGTCATGCATAGCAACTCGCCGGCCTGGAACACAAACAGAGAGAGGGGCCGTCTGCTCCTGGAGGCCTTGTATAGCTGGTTAAAAAAGCTTTGAGACCTCTGCAGCCTAACCAGAAAAAATACTGGATTTTGTAGGCACTTGGGTTTGGTGTGTTGTGTAGTTTCAGTCATGTTTTCACTCCTTGGACTGGCCCTAACCTCTTCTTCTGTGATCATATAGATGTTGCTGTTTAGCAGTTGTGCTTTGCGTTTGCAGTCGAGAATCTTTAACAACCAAGAAAATTATTCTCCCTACTGGATTTTATCTTAAGCCTTGAGACCATGAAATCCTGACAGCATCTTAATGTGTCTGCTTCATGTCTGAAAAATCACCTTAGTCTCTTTTCCATGGTAGGTGTGATGACACTTACACTAGGTTTGACTAACGCTTTCTTGATATGTTGCTCTCTCACTTTCAACATGACAACTGCTTGCCTTAAAGTAACTGATGGGTAGGGGTCTGGGGCTTCAGTACTAATCATCAGTGAAACTTTAAGAGCCTTAAACCAGTGGTGGATTAAATAATCACAGCATTGTTTAACATACCATTGGTGCAGTTAATGATGAGGGCTGTGATTTAAAAAAAATTTTTTTTTTAAGGTTTGTTTTTATGGCTAAAATGATCATTCAGAAATGAAGTAAGAAGCAACAGAACTGTAAGAAGCAAAACTGAAAACCAGACCAAACCCAATAATTTGGTTTGCCTTATTTGTAGAAACTGCAAGCATATGATCATTTTGGAGAATTTCCTAATCATATACATTAGTCACATAATACCATTTTATATCTCAAACTCCATTTCTAACTTGATACAGACATTGACTTAAATTTTCACCATTTCCAGAAAAGCAGAGAAGTCAGCGCAGTGGTGCAGTGGTTACTACTGATGCATCGCAGACAGAAGGTCCTATGTTTGAATCCACCGGCCAGTTGGGGCCCTTCTGTGTGAAGTCTGCATGTTCTTAATTGCTAATTAATTAAAGTCGTAGGTGTGAGTGTGAGCCCCGACGGGGTCGTCTGTCTCTGTTGGCTCTGCAATAGACCCCCTTGCATTGTCTTGTGGCGTCGTTTCCATGTAATAAAGTGAATCAAAAGTAGAGCCACATTTCTTCTAACATGCACACACAATAAGTCATCACAATTAAAGAATCACACCTACTCACTTTTTTAAATGATTATTTAGACTGTTGATCTGTGGCAGATGGCTGTGAATTATTCATATTTTTGGGATGACCACAGCCATGTGTAGTTTTTATCCCAGAGATTATTCAGTATCAGAGAGGGAAGAGAGACATGACTGAGAGGAACGAACGGCACAGTTATGCCTTACAAATGATGCTGGAGTTAATGCCAGGATAAGACCGTTGTTCCTTTACTGTGCATTGTGATCGAGGTAGTGCATTCTTCATGATCGTGGATCTTTGCTGTTTTTTTTTGTTTTTTTTCTCCTAGTAAATTTTATGTCCATATCTGGTTCTAGGCATTTTCTTAGTGGTGCTTTGACGATTGTAATGTTTCAGTGTTGAACAGAAGAATGTCAGGGATTCATACCTTAACCTTTTCTGGAGGGACTGCTTTCTGTCAGGATTTGGAATACATGTTCAGGCCTTTGGGGGTCAGCTCTTTCCTCTAACAAAATTTAAGCCTAAGTATAAGATTTAAAGGTAATCAAAGGCAGCTGCTCTGCAGTTTATGCTCCCGCATTTGAAATGGGAGTAATTTTTAATTCTTTTTCTCGCCCTTCCTTCTCTTCTGTCACTCTAGTTTCTCGATCTGTCTCATTTTCTCTCTGGCTCCAGGTTTTAATCAGAAAATGTAATAAAGGCTCTCAGTGGGAGCTATCAAAAGCTTGCAGTGCTGGATTAGAAGAGTGGCTAGTCTGGGCCAGGCCACTGGAAGTGAAGCATAATCTTCAAAAAGGGAGCTTAACACCTGCTGGTCCACGCTGATGATTCCTCATTTACGGAGGCCAGTGTCACAAGGAAAAGGCTTGGGGTGTTAATTGATGGTTTAAGTCTGAAGGTTTTGAAAGTTGTCTAAAGATGACTGAAGTTGACCAAGGCGAGAGGCAAAATGAATTAAGCAGGAGCTTACTCAGAGGAAGTTATCAGGGAAGTTGAACAGAGAGTGAGGCTGTTCAATTCATCTGAGCTTGATTGCAGCCATGCACATAGTAGCTACTGCTATCTAGTAAGAGCTGGAGGAAGACAATAGTACTTTCTCCTATCTGAGTTTGATTGCTGCATTCAAATAGTGCAGGGTGGTTATTGTTCTAATTTATCCTTGGCTCTGCAAAATTTGTCTCGGTGGAGTGACGGATTGGAATGAGAGTTGAACCGGACCAAACAGAAGCATTTTTAAGGGAACAATGGGAGCTGCTGTGGAGAAATAAGATTACTTCTTCATTATTGTCTTCCCTTCTACGGTTTTCCAGGCTATTCCCTTCAAGATGAGTCTCATTGTCAGATGAAACAAGTGTGCAGTGCAGCCTTCAGAAGAATTTATTAAGCATTCAAAGCTTTACGGCTGGTGGAAGGAGAGGCTCAGAACCGAATTAGTTCTGTGCAGTGTTCTTTCATATAATTAAAGATCACTTTATAATTGGATCATTTTTAGTTTTTTTTTTTTTTTTTGTAGCAGTGACAGTGTGGCAGTAGATTTTTTAACTTCCTCTGATAGCCTACCTTTTCTTTTTTTGACATTTTTTTCCCTCATTGAATCTTTCAGCAGCAATGCTAATAAACAAGGCCGTCCTTAAGTTAAGTTCCATGTGATGGAAAACTGAAACTGCAACATTGTGGGTTTATAGCAGTGGTATAGTTGTGACTGTAGCTCATAACTGAGACCTGACACAGGTATTCCTCTAGCATGAGCTGACCTTGGATGTAGTTATAGAGTTTTCATGGTGCTACACAGCCCAGACGTCTGTATAGCCCAGATGTCCAGTCTGGCACTGGTAGTGAAATGAAGAAAATGACTGACCTCTAGGATTAACACTTAAGGATTCACACCTGCTGCCAAGCTTACATTTGAAGTGAAATGCGAGAGGGTCCCATTGTCTTTAAGACCTCTGCCCAGCAGAAAACTCTGAAAAGAGTATCCCTGTACTGCTGTATTTCCCATCTGGCTGGGCGATGAAATCCGCTGGGTTCAACAGGGGACAGCTGAGAAAAGGGGGCGGGTCAGGTGGGTCTCTGAGGATGTAATCCTCCTGCTTCTATGAACAAAACAAAATCAAAAGTTCCAGCAGTTACACAATCCCTGTTAGGAAGGACTCGGTGCACCCTGGATCTCCCAGGGCAGAATGAACTTTTCCAGGCATTAATCCGAGGATAAGCCCTGAGTCCTTCTAACTCTGTGCCACAGTGTGCTAAAAATGCATGAAATACCCTGCGGAGCTGCTGTGTTCCCTATGATTGGCACCCCACTGCAGATTTGTACTTGTGGCAGCAGTTTGGTGGTTTGAAGATGCAGGTCCTGCCCTTCAGGAAAGTTGTTTTAAAAATAGAAACAATGTTTCAACCTTAATATTCTCAGAAACACTTGGGTGGTTTTTGACTGACTCACTTCCATAGATTAAAAATAACTGATAAATAAGTCACCCATCCCAACCGCAATCTACAGCTCTACATGAACATGTCAACAGTCTTATCTCAACTCTGCCTCTGTAGGTTTTAATGTAGGTTTGATGAGACGTGGTTGATGAATTTTTATTTGTTTTGGTGATTAATCTCATGGACGATTAAGTAAAGTTTTAGAAATGACTAATTCTTCTGGGGGGGGGGTATATAAAAGGGTTTATTTTTAGATTTAAATGTTTATTTTAATACAGAATCAATATTTGGAGAGCTGTCATTGACTGTAGAATACTTGCTTGCAATAGCCTTAGTGTATCTAAATAAGCTTTTTTTTTTTTTTTAAGTGGATTATTTGTGATTTTCTTTATTTTCAGAAATTATGCTATTACAATGTTTACTTATATTAAACATGGCCAAAGTGAGCCATCAGACTGCTCTACATGCTTGGATTCACACATCTTTATCGATTACTTTATGTGGTGATCCCAGCCAGACTTCTCTGAGGTGTGAGCACAGAAGCCCCCCCCAATCTGCTCTTCTGTTTGTGAGAAGCAGCCAATCAGGTGCAATTACAAAGAAGAATACCATATCTTTGGATCTGGAAATGAGTGTGATAGGTGCTGGTTAAATATACACTACACCTCTGTGTGTGTGTGTGTGTGTGTGTGTGTGTAAAACTTTTGACAGTTCTTGTGTTCTCATTGTGATACTCCCCAAACAACTGGATCCTGGTTACTATCATCTGAAGTGGCAGCTTAATCTTCAAAGTTCCTTCAGAGTTTTGCTGGTTGACATCATCGTGAGCCTTCACAGCATCTTATTGATGATTAATTCACAGAAACATCCTTCGCTCTCATTTCTTTACTCTGTCAGAAGACACTGTGTCTGTTATCAGCACCAGTTGGCAGCAGTAGGGTGTTGTGCCATGATTCTGCCATATGACTCTACTTTGAGTGGGTCTTGTTGCTCCTAGCCTGCTCAGAAGGTCACGACTGAATGCACACTCAAACTGGCCCTAAACCTTCCTGCCTGTTGCTTTCACTAAACAGTACTACAGACCAGTCCATTCCAAGGGGGACTTGACATTGTTTTTTTTTAAGCAGCACTGCACAATCAGTTCTCCAGTTAACTGTTGAAATTCAGTTTATAGCAAGAGACAAATCCTAATATGGCACAGGTGACTTCGCTGAGGTAGAAGGAGAGGATTTCAGACCAGGAGTTTTCTGGCTTTATAACTCAGCTTCATCTGGGGAAATCAGGCTTGTTTAAGTGAACGTATTATGTTCCTCTTTCAGAGCCTTGTGCTCACCAAGGCTTTTGAACTCCTACTGCTCCACTGGAGCTGCTCAGCTGCCAAGAGTCGACTCCTGTGGTTGCACTTGGCAGCTTGCATGTGTGAACGTGTGCAATTTGAAGCCTTTTTTTTTTTGAGAAATCTTGGCTACTTATTAAGTCTTTCTTAAATAAATAGCAGGTAAGATTGCTTTTCATAAAATTTTTTCCTTATGACATTGCGATGATGTTACTGGTCAAATTAAAAGCAATCTCTATGAAGATATCTAAATTTAGATATTTTATTGCCATTGCCATTTGTGTGTGTGTGTGTGTGTTCCACCTTTTTAATGCAATAAATAAAACAGCTCTTTATCCCGATGTAGAATGGAAAGATCCTCAATTTCCATGATAGTTTTGATAGCATCAGTCTGCTTGTTAGCTGCAGTACGCAAAGCCACATAGTACTGCTATCTTATCAGTGTTTTGGATAAATATGCTTGCTATTTTGGATGTGGAGTGATACATGACTGGGTGGTCGATGTGCAAAATGTCAAGTTTATGCTTTCAGGTATATTTAGACTCAGAAAAGAAACTGCAAAGACCTCTGTAAAGACGCCCTTTTAAAGAGTCAAATCAAGATGAAGACACAAACACGGTGAACAGTCCACCACTGATAGCTGACAAGCAGAAACAGGAGGGAGAAACTTTGAAATCAGACTGGTGTGTCACTAATGTGCTTCATGGGTCAAAATAGCTCTTTGAAATTGATACTGATGATATTAAACCATCTTGTCTTCTCATGTTTGGTCAGCCAACACTGATTTCACTATATTCTGTTTGGATTTTAGAATGCTGTGTTGATTTTTATATTTGGTAATTCAGGAGGGACAGCAGATTGGTTTGGGGAACCAAAGTGTCACCCCTCCTGTCAAAGTGTCGTCTTCAGAGAGCATGCTGATACTTAAACTCATAACTCTGATGTAACCAGCAGAACCTCATCAACAGCAGCAATATGTTGTTCAGTATTTCTTAACCAAGCCACTTAACTTAAATAACACAAAAAAGTACTGGTGTCATGAATCACCAGAATTCCTTAAAAGCACCCTTATGTAATATCTCAGCTGGCTAGCTTTGAAAACTTCATCCAGGATTTCAGGTTTATTAACTGTTGCTTCGAATCAACTCCATGTTGGACTCTGTGAAGCAGCTCTGTACCAGCACATTCTTTAAATGCAACCAAGGGCTTTCTAATGTAATCTAAAATGACATTTGTTATATAGGTTAAGAGAAGAAACTTTGGTGTCTCCAATTTCAACTAGCCAGAATGTAATTCTCATCAGCATATATTGCATTGATGACAAATATCTCTGTATTATTGTAGGGTCTTTACCTTACAATATAAAGTGCCTTGATCCAACTGTTGGGATTTGGCACTGTATAAATTAAATTGAATTGAATTGGATGCTATCATAAACGCATAAGGTTATTTCATAATTCATTGATTGTAAAATGCATCATTATCTAGTAAAAACCATAGAATTAGGGATATTACTGTTATCGCCACAGGCTACATGAAGGCTTTATTGTGGTGCACAAGGAAACGTGCTGTGTTAATCTATGCGAGATCACTGAGTTCAGCAGCACTCGTCATCAGTCAAATTGCATGTAAATGAGGTTTGTCGTCCTCCCACTTCGTAATTTACCAGATTTCTCTTACATCCATTACCACAGCATAGCACGCTCATTTCTCCAGCTTTCAGAGGAAGCAGCTATTAGATGAATGAAGCAGCAAGAGTGTGCTTAGACTTGGTGTTGGCCAGATAAATGAGGTGATATGAATACACTAGTTGGATAAAAAATGTGCCTCACTGTGACCCCGTGATTTTGTAAGCTTGTTAACCGAAGTTAACTCCAACTCTAAAAAGAATTGTGGTTTATGAACTGTATATTTACCGTGTCTGCATGTATGTTTGTGTATATATAGAATACAAGTGACTGTCGACTTTTCCCCTGCTCCTCTCCTGTAGCGCGCTGAAGTGTGCTAAACTCATGCTAAACTATCTCCTCTTCATCAGGCCGGCCTTGATTTAGTCTTTGTGTCTGTGTCTGTCAGGCTCTCTGTCATTCTCACACGATTGCAACGGGAGCTAAAACTCTTAATGAGCATCCGTGCAATGACAAGCCACACAGCAGGCATTTCACTCGCATGACAATGCAGTGGAAGATGCTGACACAACGTGTAACACACGCAAACACTGCTTCTTCTGTGGGAATGTTTATTTGACCTGACAAAGATGCACTCTCAGAGGATTTTTTTTTTTCTCCAGTTAGTTAACACAGAAAGTAACACTTGGGCACTGAACAGTGCTGCGGTCTTACATGGAGGTCATCTGTTCACAGTTGGGAAGTTAAGTATTTGAGTGTATTTCTCAGGTTCAGTGCAATGATGGGTCTTTCTTTCAAAATATTTTATTGATATATATATATATTTTTTTCTTCAACCACTGTTCACTGGAACTGTCTTGTAGGTTGAATTTTCATGGAAGCAAAAATCCTACTAGCTTTGTTATGCTGAGGGAGGCATTTTGCTGGGATGATTTGAGTAAACTTTTTCTAGGTTTGCATGACCTCAGCACCTTACAAGGACACTGATCACCTTTTCCTTTAAATTATCATCTCTATGACAGATATTTTTAAAGCCAGTATTGAGGGGGGAAAATATAGCATATGATTTGTGAATTTGCATATTGCAGTTATGGCACCAGAGGCTGGTATGTGACTATAAATGTTTACCGCATACCGTTAATCTCAGTATTGCAGCCAAGATGTCAACCTCTGTCATCAAGGTATATCTTAAAGCAAATTAAGTTGCAAAGCTATGTTTGATTAGATTAATACTAAGAAGTTTATCCATGACTTAACTCCGTGTATGCAATATTTTATTGCAGTGTCCACAACTTGATGCTGAAACAGATGTGTCTTCAGCAGCATCTCCTGAACTCTAACAGGAGCTGTGCGGAGCAGTTCATCCTGCCAAACTTGAAATATTTTACATTTAAGACATTTAAGGCTAATGCAAAAAGTCATCCCTCATTTATCGCTAGGCTAGTATTCTTAGAAATTAGAAGTTTAGTTAATGCAGGGTACCTTGATGATTGTTAATGGTAGGGCAGAAAAGCATGGGAATATACTTTTGATCTATTTATAGACCCTATTAATATACACCAGTTATCCACCCTCTCCAGTGTTTTCCTCTCCCACAACTGTATTTTATTTAGAGAACAAAGGACATTTTGTTGAGAGCACAGAGCTGATGCCCCCCCACCCCACCCCCCCAGTTTCTTTTTGTTCACACCAGACACACAGTATGCTCATACCAAAACACAAACAAGGGACCAAAGTCAGTAATGAGATTCACTGCTGTCTCCGTAGTGGTAGTTTTCCATCACAGAATGTGTTTAATCGCACTATACTTACCTTTTGAGTATCGCTTTAAAGTCCAGGTGCACAGTTTCACCCGGGTCTCACCAGTGATGATATGACATTGGTGTTATGTCCATATAGGAGGATCAAGCAGCCTTTTGCATTACTCGGTGAGGTGAAGGCCTGCAATAATGTTGGCAGCAATCTAAAAGCAGCCCCAGATTACAGCGCCTGAATGGCATCATTACTCAGCCTTACTTGCCTATGTAATGTCACTTAATGTGTTGCAGGTAAGACAGATGGGTAGTAATTTTTGCACATGGTGGTTCACAGATTCTCGATGAATTCCTGACTTTGCTGCCTTCTTGTTTTTATATCCAAGTGAAAGCCAGGGCTAGAAAGACTTTAAAAACACACATTTGCTCATTGAAACGTGTGGTCTACAATAGATTTGCAACTGAGGTTTCACTCTCTTATGACGCTCACCGGTGAAACAGTTTTGGTCTGATCTGCATATTTAGATAAATGCTCACTGGTCTGTGAGAAAAAGTTTTCACAGGTCTCTCTGCGAGCCTGTGAAAACTGAGCGCACCTCATGATTTAAATAGCTCGTAGAAGCAGCAATAATTATTTCCCGTATGATTTTCTGCATCACGTTCTTGGGGAGGAATTTTGTCCCACTCGTCTTTACAGCATTGCTTCAGTTCATTGAGGTTTGTGGGCATCTGCACAGCTCTCTTAAGGTCCCACCACAGCATTTAACACCGTGATTCCTTTCTTTTTCAGCCATTCTGTTGATGCTGTGCCCGCGATCATTGCCCTGTGGCACGACCCAGCTTGGAGCAAGCTTTAGATGTCGGACAGATGACCTCACATTTGACTCTAGAATACTTTGGTATACAGAGGAGTTCAGGGTCGGGTCAGTCAAAGGTGCCCAGGTCCTGTGCCTGCAACAAAAACAAACAAATCATCATCCCTTCACTTCTGTATTTGACAGTTGTTAGGAGGTGTTTGTGCTGACATGCTGTTTGGTTTTCACCAAATATGGTGCTGTGACTTAGAGCTAAACATCTCCACTTTGTTCTCATGGGTCCAAAGGACATTGTTCTAGATGTCTTGCAGTTTGCTCAGATGCAGCTTTGCAAACCTAAGGCATGCCACCATGTTCTTTTTAGAGAGAAGAAGCTTTTTCCTGGCAACCCTTCTAAACAAGACAGACGTGCTGAGTCTTTTTCTAATTGTACTGTCACGAACTTGAACATTTAACATGCCAACTGAGGCGTGTGCAGTTGGAGATGTAACTCTTTTCCAATTTCTCTGAACATTGTGGCCTGACGCAGTCTGGGAGTGAATTTGCTCGGACATTCACTCCTGGGAAGATTGTGGCTTTGTGTTAACACACACACCTGAATGCTACAAACTGCCAATACTTCTGCTTTTGTAGAGGTGGTCACGACCCCCTTGGAATTTAAAAAAAAATCATCTAAGTGTCATGTATCTCATCTCATATTTCAGATGGTGCAGATAACTGAAGAACCTTTGTAATGCAAGTAGCGGCATAATTGTAAGGTAATTACTGAATTTAGTACGGAAACACATTCCATTACTGCACCGCTGATAGAGTTAATGTGAATCGTTGTTTAGATGTGTTTGGTCTTGTTTTATTTATTGTACCCATTTATTTGTTTATTCTAATGCGTATTTTAACTTTACCATCTGTAATAAAATGATCTAAATCATTTATAAAACTAATAATACCCCTAAAATCAATATTAAGTGCTGATATCTTTGCCGTTACTGCTGTTGTTATAGGACAGGGTCAAAATGGCCCCTCCTGGCGGTTCTAGTGTTAATCGGGTGCATCTGATTAGCAGCACCTGGCTGCTACTTACGCACTTATTTCCTGTGGAAGCAGTAAGGGCGTGCGTACTTGTTTTTTCATGCACTGAGTCCTGTGAAAACTTTCTTTTTCATATCACTGTACATGCATGTTTAAAGTTGTAAAATCCAATGATTTGTTGTCCTTGATTTTGTTGCATTAGAAAAATGCTATTAGCTGGGATTTGAACCAATAACCTTTAATCCCCTAGATGACATTCAGGGGCAGTCTACTAATATTCAGGCCAGAGAAATAGACAACTTTCCATCTCAACTGGCAAAGGTCAGGCTGGACACAGGCCCCTCTGCTATTGAAGGCCCTTTTGTCATTGCGACCACAACAAACAAGCAAGCCATTCTCAGCTCTCTGCTCGTGTAATTATGCAACATGAAAACAAGCGTGACGATTTTAATTGTAATTAGAGGGGGGAAATTGGTGAAGGGACTGAGCCAACTGTAGGCAACGAATTACTGCATGTGTCCATTTGTGTGTCAGTGTCGGTCTATTAGTATACTGAGGACATACTCCTTGTGTATTTGCCCAGGGCAAGCACAGTCACAGGCCCTTTCAGTTTTCCCTTTTATGTGAATAATGAATCCATCACGACTGACACTTATTGAAATGGTGCTTCAAAAACAAGCGGTCAAAGGCCATATTTGTAGCATGTTCAGTCATATTGTGATTAGAATGAGTGTGTTCCAGCGAGGTTATACTACCTTTATTTAGGCAGTAGTTCATTAGGATTAGTAAATTCTAACATTTTTGTGTTCTCCTTCTGTAATCTCGGCTACTACCAGCTAGCTAATTTGGAAGATGATGCTTCCCCCCCAGCCAAAGTAACTCAGTCAAGTTAGCACTATGGTAACTAACTTGGTAGTATATGTGGCAGTATATTTATACTGTCTTAATGAAGAATGGACACATGAATGGTCAGTCATTCTCTATTTATCAATCTGTCTTATAGCTGGATCTGGGGGCCAGCTATAAGACAGTGCCTTTATCAAGGGCACAGTGGCAGTACAATTGACCTACGACATTTGATAGCACGAGAAACTGGCGCTCCCAGGGGAGACTGGTGCAGGCAGGAGGTAGCCCTGCCCCGCTCACACTTGGGGACCCCCTTGCTGTGAGGCAGCACTGCCAACTTGTACCCGTTCAAACATCTCAATCAGACCATAAATGTCAACTTTATTGTGACATTTGAAGAAAGGTCAGAGAATTATCAAAGTAATTATTAAGGTTTTTAGTTCCGGGCAGTGCTGGCAACCTTACAGCGAGGCTACTACCATGACTAAAAAAGTGGCGCCATGCTAAAAGTATAAAAGCAATAGTGTATTTTCCAAACATGGAGTTTATGTACTAAGGCACAATCACATCTATTGAAATTGGAAGAAAAATAATGTATACCAAATGGCTACGTGTCCAGTTACTTGTTAGTATTCAAAATACACCATGAGATAGCGTTTAGGTCCTGCTGTGTCACCTAACAATGAATGTGTTCTTAAAGCTGTGTGTAAAAACTCAGCTTGTGTTTCTAAGGGATTGTATTTTCTCCTCCTTGCCACAGACAAAGCATGATCTTACTCAACCCACCCCCTCTCCCACATCCCCACATTTGCTTCAGTCAAACGATTTATGTCTAATTACCGGGTATAAGCTCTCCACTTCCTCTGAAAGGCTTCATATTAGAAACCAAATCTTATAATTAACCCATCCTTTCACATGAAAGTAATGGCAATGCTCTGTGTTGTCAGAGGCCCATGTTGACAGTTCTGTGATCTCAGCACAGCCCTCCTGAACACTGCCTTTCTAAATATGCCAGCAGTTTAGGGAAAGATGAGCTGGCTAATGGACTGCTCACTAGTGGAGTGGAATGAAGAGATTGACCTTGAAGGTTTTTGTTTAGTTAAGTTGTCTGAACAGGGAAATGGCCTCCAAATAGGAAAGCAGGGGAATGTGACCCACGTGACCTTTCATATGTGCCTAAATGTCTGTTTAGTTTAGATAAATTACACATTAGGAACAACTGCCGACCTATGGGGGGGGGGGGTGACAAAAATGAAGCAATCATAGATGTGCCAAAAACTGCAGATCCTGAAATGGTCATATGAGGCTGGCTACTTAAGAAAATCAGTACTTATAGACAGCAGTGCTAACATGTCGACAGCCTTGTTGGAAGGGGAAAAAAGGTTTTGGTCTTTATTTGATTGATTTTCCACTTCATTCAAACCAAACGGAGGATGATAACGTTTCTAAATGACCTGTTTGACCACATCATGGTGGCACTGTTTCACTGCACTGTCACAGTAAGAAGATTCTGGGGTTGGAGGTTTGTGTTTGGAGTCCCTGTCTCTCGGCGTGGGTTTCCTCTAGGTACTCTGGCTTCCTCCCATAGTCCAGAGATATATATGCTAGCTTTATTGGTCATTCTAAATTAGCTGTAGTGATGGATGCAAGCAGACAAAGTGCTTCAATGCAAGGAGTAAAGTGGTGTACATGTGTGGTAAAACCCTAATGTAGCTAGAAGTAAAAATAAATAAATAAATTGCTTGTCCAATTTAGGAGGTCAATAAGATTTGAAAACCTTTATATAAATGCCATTCCAATCCATTTCAGTAAATCTTATTAAGGCTTGAAGTCTGTATTATTAGAGACAGTGCCACTTTGCCTGGATGTGTAGATATTTTTGAGTAACAGCCTACCTAAGAAGTCTAGTATATCTTGCAGCATTGGTAATAGTTTAGCCTTTTATTTGTGGTGTTTTTCACCAATTAGCAGGCATCTATATGTCTTTGTATCCATGTACCTATATATATGAATTCATGCTGCTAACCAGACTTGCTTGCATTAGCTGATAGTTTGGCACTCTACACTGTTGTCTAAATATAGTCCTGTCTGTCTCAGATGCCCATAAAGATAAGGTCTAGGGTTCAGAATGACATTCCGATAAGAGATGTCAAAGTGGAAATGGCTATCTTTTATAGGGTATGTTTTTGCAGTGATGCTTTAAAATTCATTCACAATTTAATCACTGATCTAAACAACTTTTCAGAATTTTTATCCCAAGCTTTCCTTTTCAGCGGATATTAATTTGTCACTCTCATTTATACCTCACTCATTCCTGCTTAAGTATACAAATGTGAAGGACAGCGCGGCGTGTTAGATAAGTCCCACGTTATTAACATTTTTATGAGGTGATTTCTTGAGTTCTAAACAACACTTGTGTGAAACTTGGCTCTCCTTCAGTTTGTTTCCATTGCTAACAGATCTAGGGGAGTTTCAGGAGTGGATTAGTGTTGCTGAAGGAGCTTGTTGACATCAGATGGCATGGGAACTATGAATCCACACACAAGGCTCACTGAAGGAGCTCAAGCAATCCTCCACCGGGCACGTAGAGAGAGGGGGAAAACAAACAAACTAAGCCCAAAGTAAGTATCCCCACAGTTGGCTTGTTCCCATAGACATTTGGTAGAGGAAGATGATGGATACACGGACATTCTGGTTGTCAATGATGGACGTGGTTGAAAATTTCCAATAATTCCAAACAATCTGAGTGGATTTGTTATAAGCTATTGAGACGTTTTTAAGACTGATAATTTGATCATAAAATGTTTATCAAATAAGATACACAAATGATATGATTAAAAATATTTCAGCCAGCTGTGATCTGTGTCAGCCCCTCTGCATGATACACATAGACACTGCAAAAGTGTATATACCAATTACCATCTCTCTGTCTTATTTTTGATAGAAAAGAAGGAAGTTATTTGTGTATTAAGATGTGATGTTCAAGTGTAGTGTCATATTTGGTTCTCATACAAACAGGACGGTCAATGAAAGAAACAAACAGCATAAATATGAGCCCAGTATGAATATTAATAATAGTAATGACTGCACTGAGCATCAGACTGGTCTGTAATCCTACAGTAAACTCTTTCTAAAACCCAAATGAGTCACTATTATTACAGATAATCCCCTAGTCTGGTTTTGTGTGACATGCTGGTGAATGCAGGGGTAAACTATAGACACACAGACACACACACACAAAGATTGTTCTGTTTACAAACTGATTGCATTTCAGCTATTGTCTTAGTTGAACAGAAAACAGCGCAAAGCAGATGGCTGCTGTGTATAATGTTGCAAAATTGCTTTCATCTTATTTATGTAGTGCCGGGTGAAAGCTGTCAGTGAACTGCCATCAGCAGCATGTATGGCCCAGTATCCACTTGTACTTGCGGAGATCAGGTTATTACGCATAGATTGACAGGCAGGTAAATATTCTAGTCGAGAGCATGAGCACAACAAGGGAATCGTCTCAGCCCCTAAACCTGACCATAACCCTGTCTTGAGCTGTGGCTCTTAAGCTGTTTTCAAGCATGGACTGTGTCGAGAGGATCAGGTTGGGACATTGTCCGGAGTCGCCCTTTCTTACATGTATCGTAACAGTAGGTCTACATAAGATGTGCAAATGCTCCATTTTGTTAAGCTGAGAGGTGGCGCCTGGGTAGAGTTGGCAAGGAGGTCAGACTCGTGATGCACATTCACTCGTAACTTGCTGCAATCATAGGCTGTGTACCAGGGAGTTGGCAGGATAAAGTATATTTAGTGTTGGTGTGTCCAAACGTTTGACCGGTACTGCACATCTCCCCCACATGGTCCCTAGAAGAAGTCAGGACTGCACTGGGTGTGTGAAAACAGCTAATTTATTCTTACGCATGTTTTTTGGCACCCTTCCTTAGGCAGAAAAGCATTGCGCTACAGCCATAGGATTATTACACAAGGTGTGATCATTAATTTCTGTGACTTTACACATCGAAATCAAAAACAACCTTCACCTTCAGGGTAGTCTCCACGAGCAGCTTTTTTAGACTGCTCCCTGGAAGCCCTCTTCTGCCCACTTGCATTCATGCATCTGCAGTAGACATTAGATCTCCTCTGGTTTGTTAAAGTGTCAAAGTTCAAATTTAATTTAATTTTCAGGAAGAGGCTGAAGTATCAGGGAGCCTCATCTGACAAGTATGGGGAAAAAATATGAGTTGGGGTCAGGGTAAGATTTTGGTGATGTGGCCATAAAACACTCAGGTTTTCAGGGTCCTGTATGTGAGTGCACAGTGACACGTGGTACAGTTCAGGTCATTATCAAAATATATCAAATATCAAAATTGCAGCTGTGCACATGCAAGTGGTCAGAATGGCACTTACAGTGAATGTCTTATAGACATCAGCCCTCAAAAACAAACAAACAAACAAAAAAAGCTAAGCAGACAATTTAAATCAGATATGGTTTTTGATTTTTAAAAGCAGAGTAACAGGAGTTTATAAAAGCAGGATTGGCAATACCTTTCAGTTGGTCCAGACTGAATTAACATAATTAATGTTGGGTGAATCTAATGTAGACTTTCCCTAAAGCAGAGTTTAAGCAGAATCAGCAATGTAAACGCTTAGATTCTCACAAGATTGTGCTTAAATAACCCTTCACGTGGCCTTTATACAAGATTTATTGTGAGTGTGTGTGTTTGAATACACCAGACCACTATTTGCCAGTTAAAATGTCTTTAAAGTCTACAGAGTTTTTAGTACTGTGCTTAAAATATCTGAAACTTTTTGGCTTCCTTAAGCTATACTTATTTAGCAGTTGCCAACATACACAATAACAGTGCATTAGTGCAGGAAAGCCAAATACTTGAACTGGGGTTACCTTGCTCATCCCTGCTTGCTTTTCAAACAAGCAGAGAAACCCCACCCTTCCCCCTAAACCTCTCTAGCACCCAAGTCCAGGAGGTTTGCCAAAAGCAGCCTAACACTAAACATTCACAGCACCGGGAAAGAGAAAGCAAACTCTGGGAAGGTACAGGATTGACGTCAGAGAGAGCCACATGTAAGAAATTCCTTCCTAATTACTGGGAATGCACAGGCTTTTTGTATAAAAATGTTCCAGTTCATATTCATGTTTTAAAAATTGTGTCTTTGTTTTGTCCTTTCAGTCCTGTGTTAATTCTCTGTGTTATCATACGTTAGCCAGCCCTAAAAATTAATAAACTTCTTAATGATTCCCTTTTTTTTCTTCCTGTGGTTCCAATGACTTATTATCCCCTTCGCCTGCCTTGTTTCTGCTCCTTCTCTTCTCCCTTCCTTCCTTCTTTCCTTGCTGGTTTTGCAGCGATTCCTCTTTTCAGGAATTTACTGAAAAGACCAAAGGTTATTGAGTGCTTTTCACGCTCATCTTTCCATAACTATTTGAAACTTGACTCAGCCAATTAGGCTAACTTTTTATTACTGTTGCTTACTTTTACCTATAAAGTGTTTGTACAATAACTGATATAATTGGTGACTAATACACCTCTGTCTCTGTGAGAGCATTAACTATTGATTGGTTTCCCAGATTTGTGACCTAAAGGCAATAGATGAAACTAGAGCCATTCCTTGGTAAACAATCAGTGATTTATCCAGCAGGATCCTTGATATTATATGCTAGCACAGCTTATTGCAGTTTTTTTTTTTTGGTTCATAACTTCCATGCTTAAGTGTACTGTATTGTCTGTACATTAATTTTTGTAGAGAATTACACCATCTCAGAGTTCAAACCTAGGAGTTAAAATCTATAGATTTATTTAACACATGGCTCGGTGTCCTCTTCTTCTACACACTTTCAGATTCAATTGTTATTTTTAGAGTCCACCAATCACAAAAGGTCTATCTATTTTTGCTAGACCCTGATGCAGTCAGTGTAAGGCAAAAAGTGGAACAAGATGCCTCTAAAATCAGTTCACTTTTCACGGTCCTTGATAGAGCTATACCATAGTGCTTTACTTTAAAGAGGAAGGGGATGGGCTGAGTGGAGGGAGTTGATTTAAGAGAAAGGAGTTTGATGGCGAGGTGCGAGTAGGTTTCACACACTCACAGGGAGGATTTGTGCAGAAAATGGAGATGGTAGGAAGCTCAGGGATTTATGGAGGCTTCCGTATCAACCAGAGGATGACTTTGAAGTGTTTTCTTTCTCCCTCAGGAAGCATTTTATTAGTATGGAAGTGTTACTGATCAGGGACGTTTTGGTGGATGGCAGATGTTGGAGCCAAAATGAATGTCAGTGTCTTTCCTTCATGCAGACTTTTAGAGGTGGGAGTCACCCGACGATACGATATTATCACCATACTTTACTCATGATATGATATTATTGTGATTTATCATCTTTTTTAACTGCAAATTATGTCTTCAAAGTTAAACTTTATCAGTATCTGTTTTATCCAATAAGTTAAACTTATCTCACTTCAGGTTTTTTGTTGTTTATTCCAAAAATATTTTAATTTCTTTAATAAAATATTGATATTTGGTTTACCTGTATTGATGCAATATTGCCACCATACTATACTGTATCGCTGTTTTTTTCTGCCACTCCTACAGGCTCCATAGTTTGGTTCTAGTTAAGGGAATTATTTATTTATTTGAAAAAAATTGTAAAAAAGGACAAGAATGTTAGTTTCTAATAGCCATTGTCAGCTCGATAAAATGGCACACTTGTAGATTTCTTTCCATCCACTCTGATCATGTGACATATATAAGGTGTCGTCTCAGGGCCTCTTAATGCTGCTGGCATTTGTTTGGGTCTTACCACTTCACTGGCTGCAACACACACACACACTCTATTCCTGGAGGACATGAAGTGCGTCACCCTAACCCATGACCCTGCCCAATAACCCTACACCACAGCCAACAGCACCTGAGGCTATGGGGCAGTGGGATCACTCACTTTGTCTCTGAGTGAGCTTCACTGCATCACAATATATCAGTTCCTCTTAAACTTTTCTCCTGCTCTTTCTTTCTCTGACTCTCCTTCTTCTTTCAGCTTGCTCTTAAGTTAGGTTCACAAACAACCTGGAGTTATTGGATAGGTGTTTACTTTTCTTCACAGAGGAAATTGATTTGCACAGTCTAAAAGCTTTTTTATTGCAGTTTCATTGCTAAAACAAGATGAAAGTGTTGGATGGATTTTTAGGTGGATGTGTAAAGTTTGATAATTTTATGCTACAGTGTCTAAATTGCGTGGCTGGATATAAGCAACTTTGTGTTTTTTAATCGATTTTTGTTTGCTTTTATTTGGCTTTATATGAAATATAACTTGAATTATATTAATCAAACTTTGTTTTCTTAACTGCTGTCTTGCTTAGCAGGTGAGAAGCTGCCTGATCAGGATCTCTTTGGCTTGCTCTGTATTGGGTTTCATTGGTTTGTGCTAAGTATGTGGTTGTTTGATTTATTGAGGAGTAATGGCTTAATTAAATTTTGTCATGATTAACAAATCACCAAGGCTTTCTAGAGTTGTTTTTGCTCATTATATTGTTTTTAGCAGTTGCTTTATGATTGAGTTTGATCTGCTCTCATCAACAGTAGAGAGGCATCTGGAGGTCTGGTTAATCCAGTAATTTACAATACATGAAGTCATCGAAGTTTGGAGAGCTCATTAAATCCAGATGTGCAAATATGTTTCTCAGAGGTTATTAGAGACCAAACAAAATCTTATGAGAATTTTGTGCTCCATCATATGAGGGGCCGTTAGGGACATTATTACTGAAATGCGCTCACACACACACATCACTGAAACGCTCTCACACACACACACTACTGAAACGCCTTCCTGTTCACGCTCAGCACCCCAGCTTGACAGAAAAAAACAGAAATTCATGAAGATTTATGACCATGTGATATTTTACTTTTTCTTCTTTAATAAATTTGCAAAAAAATTCTGCATTTCTGTTTTTTTTCTGTCAAGCTGGGGTGCTGAGTGTACATTAATGAGAAATAAAATGAACTTTTTTGATTTTAGCAAATGGCTGCAATGAAAAAAAGAGTGAAAAATTTAAAGGGGTCCGAATACTTTCCGTACCCACTGTATTATCTATTTCCTATTATATAGGAAATGATCTTTTCCTCCATGTTGAAAGTGGTTACAAACGTCAGTGTGTAGCATACTCTCTGCTCATTGGTCACGTTGCCTGCCCACGTGGGGATGTCTACATATACAAACTCAAAATTTCACATGCATAAATTTAGCCGGTTGCTTGGCTGGAGGAGAGCAAGTGATTGTCGCCTCATCACACAAGTTCCATAGGAAATGAATGAAAGGGGGCAACATTGCTCCTCATTACACACTTATCAGGTGGAAGAAAAAGTAGTTCCCATCAACCCCATCTCATTTAGGCAAAATCTCAATAATTTAGTTACTTTCTAACATGTTCTTGTTAAGATACTTTATCTGAAATGACTGAAATATTGAAAGTATTGATACTTGGATTTGAGAATCGATTTCAAAGCATAAAGGTCGGGTATTGGAAGTATCAATATTTCAGTATCAATCCGCACATCATTCAGAGGCATGTTTAGTCATGGCGGCTACTGATGAAACAACACAGTATGCTAAACAATCCAAGGTTTGGGACAATTTCACCTTCGATAAAGGAAAAAATGGGCCGTTAAATTTCTATCAGCAACAAACCTGATTAAAAATTTTGAATGAAGTATCCATCTTCTGTGTGTTTACTACCACATTTTAAATAACCTTATGCTAAATGTAAAAGCTGATAGCTAAATAAGTGCCGTTTTATAATTATGCGATTCATAATCCAATCAATCGACTAATTGTTTCAATAGTTGATGACTAATCATCTATGAAAATAGTCATTAGTTGCAGCCCTACTGCAAAACATGGCTAACACCACGCTGATGTCTAGTAACCTAAATTATTCACTTAGACACTTAGACAAGCAGTCTAAGTGAATAATTTATTGGCCTTGTGACCATGCCAACACTGTCTTGTGGCACCATCCGATTGTTGCAACTACAAGTTTGGACATGGATTTCAGTGTGTGAGAGCATTTCAGTAGTGTGTGTGAGCGCATTTCAGTAGTGTGTGTGTGAGCGCATTTCAGTAGTGTGTGTGTGAGCGCATTTCAGTAGTGTGTGTGTGTGAGAGCATTTCAGTAGTGTGTGTGTGTGAGAGCATTTCAGTAGTGTGTGTGTGTGAGAGCATTTCAGTAGTGTGTGTGTGTGAGAGCATTTCAGTAGTGTGTGTGTGTGAGCGCATTTCAGTAGTGTGTGTGTGTGAGCGCATTTCGTGTGAACAGGAAGGCGTTTCCAGTGAACAGGAAGGCGATTCAGTAGTGTGTGCGTGTGTGTGAGCGTTTCAGGAGTGTGTGCGCGTGTGTGTGAGCGTTTCAGGAGTGTGTGCGCGTGTGTGTGAGCGTTTCAGGAGTGTGTGCGCGTGTGTGTGAGCGTTTCAGGAGTGTGTGCGCGTGTGTGTGAGCGTTTCAGGAGTGTGTGCGCGTGTGTGTGAGCGTTTCAGGAGTGTGTGCGCGTGTGTGTGAGCGTTTCTGGAGTGTGTGCGCGTGTGTGTGAGCGTTTCAGGAGTGTGTGCGCGTGTGTGTGAGCGTTTCAGGAGTGTGTGCGCGTGTGTGTGAGCGTTTCAGGAGTGTGTGCGCGTGTGTGTGAGCGTTTCAGGAGTGTGTGCGCGTGTGTGTGAGCGTTTCAGGAGTGTGTGCGCGTGTGTGTGAGCGTTTCAGGAGTGTGTGCGCGTGTGTGTGAGCGTTTCAGGAGTGTGTGCGCGTGTGTGTGAGCGTTTCAGGAGTGTGTGCGCGTGTGTGTGAGCGTTTCAGGAGTGTGTGCGCGTGTGTGTGAGCGTTTCAGGAGTGTGTGCGCGTGTGTGTGAGCGTTTCAGGAGTGTGTGCGCGTGTGTGTGAGCGTTTCAGGAGTGTGTGCGCGTGTGTGTGAGCGTTTCAGGAGTGTGTGCGCGTGTGTGTGAGCGTTTCAGGAGTGTGTGCGCGTGTGTGTGAGCGTTTCAGGAGTGTGTGCGCGTGTGTGTGAGCGTTTCAGGAGGGGTGTGTGCGCGTGTGTGTGAGCGTTTCAGGAGTGTGTGCGCGTGTGTGTGAGCGTTTCAGGAGTGTGTGCGCGTGTGTGTGAGCGTTTCAGGAGTGTGTGCGCGTGTGTGTGAGCGTTTCAGGAGTGTGTGCGCGTGTGTGTGAGCGTTTCAGGAGTGTGTGCGCGTGTGTGTGAGCGTTTCAGGAGTGTGTGCGCGTGTGTGTGAGCGTTTCAGGAGTGTGTGCGCGTGTGTGTGAGCGTTTCAGGAGTGTGTGCGCGTGTGTGTGAGCGTTTCAGGAGTGTGTGCGCGTGTGTGTGAGCGTTTCAGGAGTGTGTGCGCGTGTGTGTGAGCGTTTCAGGAGCGTGTGCGCGTGTGTGTGAGCGTTTCAGGAGCGTGTGCGCGTGTGTGTGAGCGTTTCAGGAGCGTGTGCGTGTGTGTGAGCGTTTCAGGAGCGTGTGCGTGTGTGTGAGCGTTTCAGGAGTGTGTGCGTGTGTGTGAGCGTTTCAGGAGCGTGTGCGTGAGCGTTTCAGGAGCGTGTGCGTGAGCGTTTCAGGAGCGTGTGCGTGAGCGTTTCAGGAGCGTGTGCGTGAGCGTTTCAGGAGCGTGTGCGTGTGTGTGTGAGCGTTTCAGGAGCGTGTGCGTGTGTGTGTGAGCGTTTCAGGAGCGTGTGCGTGTGTGTGTGAGCGTTTCAGGAGCGTGTGCGTGAGCGTTTCAGGAGTGTGTGCGTGTGTGTGGGCGTTTCAGTAGTGTGTGCGTGTGTGTGGGCGTTTCAGTAGTGTGTGCGTGTGTGTGGGCGTTTCAGGAGTGTGTGCGTGTGTGTGAGCGTTTCAGGAGTGTGTGCGTGTGAGAGAGAGAGAGTGTTTCAGTTACCATAAACTTTAGGGGGAAATAACTGCTTTGCATAGTGGGAATGTAGTTTACAAAGAGAGAATCGTGTTAATTGCCCATATCTAAAATGTTTGGTGTCTCAAAGTTTCAAGGTGCATTCAGACAGGAAACATCCAACCAACTGTTTTCTTGCACTTTTCCAAGTTTCACTGCTGCTCAGCGGTTAGTTAGTATTTGCAGACAGTGAGTATTTGTGACTAAGGTCTTACTTATTAACTCTTATCATTAAGAGCTAAAAATTACAATCCTGAGAGAACCTAAAAAAATTATAAATATTAGTTGTAGTTAGATGTCACAATTACAGTAAAATCTGGATGTCAGAGCTTAAATTGAAATCATGTAAACTGCTCACTGCACAAACCTACGGGGTTGTTAAATTGTTCTGCAGAGTTGGTGTTTCCAGGCTATTATAGGCTTAAAAATTGAAATGAGTGTCCGGGATGGGGAAAATATATTCCCCCTACAGCTTTTCAACTCAGTATTATAGGACTGGGAGTCTGTGGGGTTTACCTATTAAGATAATGTAAAGAGAAGCAGGGGCATGCTGTTCACTTTCACTTTGTTTGCAAACCTACACATGTAAACACACAGCCTATAGAGAGAGACACAAACTAATAGCAGGCTTCAGCAGCATGCACACAAACACACACACACAAAATTAACATGAGTCAACATGACTTTACATGCTGAGAATCACACCCATATTCCTGGCATTGGCACACACAGTGAATACAGTTCTTATAAAAACAACTCTTAAGACACAAAAGGTGCAATTAACTCCAGAGGTTTACAGCTTGGTGGTGGCGCTAACTTGTCATGACAGGTCTCTATTTGTCTCACTCTTTTGTCTCCATTATGGTGGTTTCATGTGTTCATGCTTTATTGTCCATACTATAAGAAAGTCATTTGTCCCTTTCACAATGCAATGGTATGAAAAATGAGTAGAGGCTAGAGACTAAAAGCTTTATTATGAAGAGTTGTTAGTTTTACATTCTTTGAATTTCTCCCTTCTATTCTGCTGTGACTCTCGCGGCTAATAAAGTTCAAACTTGTGTTGAACTCAAGTGGAATAGCCACAAAGCTTGTTGTAATATTTGAGACAAGTATCAGACAGATGCTGCAGATGTGCGTGGTCTCGTCTTTCTCTAGGCACAACCTGGAGCGTACATCACATAGCCATTGACGCCCAATCCTGTGTGAGTAAGCACTCTTGGATCTGCATGATGTCAGTGATAACAGATATCCTTAATAATATTATTGTGCCCAGTATAATGTAAATGTAGACCATATTAAGTGTAGGTCCATCGGCGTCTGTTGACGTTTCCACTTAATAACTCGAGAACCATTTGGCCTACGCTTACCAAATTTCATGGGTAGATAGCTTATGGCCAAAGCAAGGTTGTGTTCGTATATGGGCTTAGTAGGGTCAAGGTCGAAGGTCAAACGGGGTTAATACAGTGCGATGGGCGCCGCTCTTCTTTCTTATTATGCCTGTTTGGTGCAGCAGCTGTATTAGCTCCTTTTTCTTTTTTAAAAATCAACAAAATACATAATTTCTGTTGTAGACAAATGTGTTGGTACCCCATCTATATGTATTACAACCTTTATGAGCTACTGTGTAAGCTACCGTGTGATTACACATTGCACATGCTGTAATGCTCGTACAAACAGACAGGCCCTTCTCCCTTCCCAGTGACCCCTTCAGTCCTGGACAGATGTCTCCCCCCCCCTTTTTTTCTCCTTCCTTTTCTAAAGTCCTCTTTC
>JAMQGT020011294.1:0-14663 GCA_024447675.2 Pterophyllum scalare
GAGTTGCCAATAGCTCCACATGCATGTAGGACTAAAACATAATTTAGTTAGCTGATGGGCACATTGCCAGTTCACAACTGAACTTCGATCAAGCCGCTCTACGTGAAAATCAGCAGCAGGACGTGCTTTTAATGCAAAAGATGTTTTCCAAGCTGGTGCAAGATCCTGGAAAACAACATCACGGGACAGGCCATTCATTACCTTCAGACCCTACCAACTAGGGTTAGAGCCATCTGTTTCCATCCAGTTTGACATTAACTAGACCCAGTGAGAAATTTCAAACCAGAGTCAGTGTACATCAACAGCAGCAACAAGCATCCCCTCAGTGTCTCTGAAACAACTCCTGCCACGGCTGCTTGAGACTGATTTTATTTAAGCACCTGTCACAAAAGAAGTCAACCCTAACCCTGTTTTTTTGGAAAGCTATTGATAATCTTACTAAGCAATGAAGGCATAAAACGCACGTGGACTATTTAGATGTGGAGATTAAACTGTTTCACATGTACGACCCGTTGGCGGCTCGCCACAGGACACAGTCTTAGATTTTGCTGCAGAGTGAAAAATAAATGTAATGTTCTGGGCTTATTCACACAACTATAGCCAGGAAAAAGGGAAATGTGATTACTGTGATAAAAAAGAAAAAAAAATAATCCAGTTGGGGGAGTTCAGCCTGTCCGGTCCGGAAAGGTTCAAAGGTACAGTGAGTAAAACGGGATGCGTCAACAAACGAGAGAAATGAATGGGCAAAAAAAGGAAAATAATAATAATTTTAAAAAAAAAACGGACACATTAACATTAACGTGTGTGTGTGTGTGTGTGTGTGTGTGTGTGTAACAGCATTGTAAACAACAGGAACTGTAAGAAGCACAACAACTGATAATGTGAAATTTTAACTCTCTGCTCTATTTTAAAACTGCAGACAGTCCACACACACACACACAGGCCGACCCTAACCTGTGGGCTTTTCTTAGCTTTTATCCATGGCTCAGACACAGAAAGATTCAGGAAAGGAAAATGCAGCATTCTTATATAATCCTGTGATTATGCCAACCATGACCTCAGCGAACAATCAACCCCATAACCAGAAGTATGTGACCCGAACACACAAGACTCCAGAGAGCCGTCACAATGGTTTGTGCTGCTTGTTTTCAAGCTACAGTTGTTTCCTCATGCTCAAAAAAAAAAAAAAAAAAAAGTCTTGTTAAAATACTTTAAAGTGCATGTTTCTGGGTAACCTATTAGTGATTGGAATATAACCAACAGCAGATGTGAGAAGACTCAGCCTTCGTCAGTTTTCAGGGGAAAGAATATAATGAACATTGCTCTACACCTCAGGCAGACAGGACCAGATGGTACTCGATATTATATATTTAAAGTGCAGCAATTGGCATGCTGATTCTTGATGGATGAATGCTGAAGGGTGGAAGGAAAGCTAATTTCATATTCAGCTATCATTTCCATGCATTAGATTCTGATGAGGATATTGTGTAAAGCAGCTTTGGGCTTAGAAAGTCTATTTTGGCGGCACATCAGAGGCTCTTCGGCTTCCTCAATGAGAGCAGGACTGAAGGCCAAAAAGTCTAAGGGGAGAGTGTGTCTCCAATTCCCCTGGGAGAGGAAGTAGAGGACAGAAAATACAGAGCTGGGAGCCAGCGCTGCTTCTCAGAAAGCCTGGGCATCCTGCCTCTCCCAGCCAGGGACCTCTATACACGTTTCCACCAGCTGCCCTCAGAAAACAGACCAGGCACTGTGCAGAGCGCTTGTCTGTCCGCACCCGGTGGAATATGGCCACGCACAATCAGCAGGTTGCATATTTCTCAACATCAGAATTCGTTTTATGTGGGCGTCCTTCGAGCACATACCTAAAGCAGGGGAAAAGTCAGGCTTTAACAAATTCAGACTGTATGTACTAAGCGAACAGGAGAACATCAAATCCATTTTCTTAACCGCTTACTCAGCTGAGGATCTTTGGGGGCTGGAGTCTCCCAGATGGGGTGGTGTCAAACATGGACAGGTTGCCAGTCCATCACACGGCTAAGCAGAAACTGGATGCATGTGCAAAAATGTGGCTATTTACTGAAAACTCAAGACTTCTCTGGTACCAACTGAAATATTTTATTTGCACAACATACTGAAAACTGACAGGTTTTCCAAGTTGGCTTCCCAGTATTTACAACCAGCATTTAAAAGTAAAAGCTGTTAGTAAAATTTGAGAAGAAATATAATGATTTGAAAAGTTTGGCTTCTAATGTGAGCCTGACCAGTACTGGATGCCAAATTGTTGTAGAGGTCAAAAATATAAATCTGATATCAGTAGGTCGCCTGGTAATTTTTCATATATGTGCCGGAGAAACCTTCCAGCAATGATTTTCACAAAATAGTCTGCAACATACTGTGAGGACACTGCTTTGACAACACACCACAGTTTAATGAGCTCTGATGCTGCTCTGCTACATGTGCTACAGACAGTCTCAAGTACACTGTAAACACTGGAGTCGGAGCCCTCTCCTGGACAAACCATGTGATGACTCCCTGACTAAATTATGTTCTGTAAATAAACAGTATTCATATTGGTGAATACAACATACGCACAATACCAATATGCCTGTGAATGGCCACTATTGGTCAGGCTCTGTAATGTTCACTTTATTTTGTTTATTATAGAAACTGTAGTTGCTGCTTGGTTCAATAATGCTGTTTCTTGAAAGTCAAATTAAAATGTTTAAGTGATGTAATGGGTTTTTGTTCACTAAAAAAAAAAAAAGAAAAAAAAAGCACAGATTAAGACTTTCCAAACAAGTTGGTTAGGCTACGCAATTTCAGGGAGGTCAAGAAAGGGAACTAGATGCTTATCAGTGTTTCCCCACGAAGCAGAACTTCCTCAGAAGTCTGGCACAGGCTTCAGAAGGAGGCGAGGATTTGGATAAAAGACGGGCTCTGAACGGAGAGGATCTGCCAGCAGGTTCTGACAGCGAAAGAACCATGAGATGACTGTTACTGACAGCTGTCTCGCTGCGAGGTGGCGACCTCCAAACTCTCCCCTTGTGTGAAAATAAAGTAGACAAAGAAGGCAAATAAAAGACACCCATGTGAAACAGCAAGCCCCTGGTTGCACACAGAGTTGAACAGGGGTGTAGAGTTACAGGATGTTTACGTCACACAGAAATTAAGGAGACAGCAGGTGTGTGCAAAGTTTTGTCAAGACACCCACTAAAAATAAGTTGAAGACAATATGTCAAAGAGCGGGAGAGCATTTATGTAGGAAAGATAACAGAGACTGACTAAGACGTGAAAGCTGGAATCTCTCCTTTGGGGGGGGGGCGCAGCTCCACAGTTTGTTGGACTTGTGATCAAAAGTATCTGTCCCCCTGTGTATATTAGTGACTCATAAGGCTGCAGGCACCTGTGTGGAGTTAAGGATACAGCTGAACTTTCCCTCCTGCTGTGTGAGGTTATGTCGAAGTATCAAACCAGCTGATGATAAGAAACCTGCAAGAAACCTGCAAGAGTTCATTTACTTGGGCATTTTTTAAAATTATTTCTTCTCACACAATAACAAGAGCCTACTAAAATATAATAAATAATAACTAATACAAGAAAGTCTGAAATCTGGTAAACTAATACACTTTAACAGAAGAACTTCCTTCTGGCAGCCAATAATCTGTTGGAATGTAAACATACTAAGTACAACGCACTTTGAGGATGTGTAGTAGCTTCATACTATAAATAATAATAGACATTCAACACACCATGAGATTGCAAAGACTGCTCATGGGATTTCAGATGCGGAAAGGAAGGTTTGGTCTGTTTGCAAGATGAACTTAATGTGCAGTTTAATGACCTGATTACGCTGATCCTGCAGTGCAATACTGAACTTTCATCCATGGTCATATTGTGCTTTATTTCCCAATACCAGACAGTGAAGTAAAACTACTGTTTACACAGTTACCTTGACCTCTGCTGCTCTATCTGTCCGCCCTCCGGGCAGTAGTTCTGGGAGACTTGCCTGGAGTAGGTTGCAGGTAGGATTCCCTGAGTGTACGTCTGCAGCCTCCCCCTAGTCGAGGCTGGGACCGCGGAGAAAGGCGAGCTGAACGTCGAGGGCACAAAAGCGTCGCCCTCTGTGTCTGTACCGGCGGAGGCAGCAGTAGGACCCGTCCCCAAACTGGCCCGACTGATGGGGTGGAGAGCCTGGTTTGCAAAAACGAGCGCCTGGGTAGCTGTGGTCGTAGCCGCCACAGCAGCAGGGGCAGGAGGAGCAGCAGCTCCGTACGTCGAGCGCTCAGGAGAAACCAGGCTCTGTCTAGTCCTAGCTTCAAGCGAGTTATCCCCTTCGCTTTGACTGCCCGCATCGTCTTGCACGGGTCGTCCATCCAGAGAAATGTTGCTGAGAAAAGACAGCGCCGCTTGCCTCCTCCTAGGGTCTATGCGTTTCCGCGTATGCTCAAGACTGGAGTGCTTTATCTGAAGCGTGGCTGTGGATGTGTTGCTGCTCGTGGCAGCCGCCATGGTCCACTTCCAGTTATCCGAGTCCCCGCAACAGCAGCGATCTCACCTTAGTAACATGAATACTGTTGTGATAATCGCGCTTATGCTGGTGAATGGTGGTGCCCGTCTTTTAAGTACACGCGTTAAACTGGGTGAAAACAGCGAGGTCACGTGTGCGCAGTATTGTGGCAGCACAGGGAAAATTTGGACCAATGAGCTGTCAGGAATACATGTGTTTTTTTTTCTTTTCCTGACTGCTGGACCCTCCACTTCTCTGACAGTGTATGTCAAAATTACATAAACTCCACGGTGTTTCTATCGCACTGTAACATTAACAGCTTTCACCAACTTTCCCTTCCTGCTGCATTATTTTGCAGTCCTAGCACTCCTGCAGGAAATGTTAAGCGTAGTTGGGATGGAAACTTTTTAGCCTGCTTTGTATATTACAAATATTACTCAAGCATGCCCCCTCCCCCAAACCCCTTTTAAAACCCTGTTTGCTGCTTTCTAAAAGCGCAGGTGTATGTTATGCACATGGATCAGTGTGCACTGACAGAATGGGGGCCTGGCTCTGTTCATTTTAAGAAAATAGATTATTTTCTGAACCGTATGAGTCAGCATATCTGAAGCGATAGCGCCATCTGTCCGCTTGACATGCACTGCGTATGCTGTTTTTGGCCATAATCCAATTAAATAGGCCATCTGGTGGGGGGTTTGGGGATTGCAACCACAGTAGCCCCTGTAGGGCAGCAACCAGCATATTTTGATGTAGAGCTAAAACGGGAAAGGTTGGAACATGTTCGGTGTTGGAGATTTAACTGGGAATACGAAGATATGAATGTCATGCATGCACATGATTCAGTCTGATGAACCCACTGAGACAGGTAATTGGCAAGAGAGTGGAGGTATGGTGTTGTGCCCTCTCTGGTCTTGAAATTAAAATATTATAATATTATCACATGATTATACTCAACATATTTGCACAGGGGACTGCCCTATCCTCATTTTACACCAAGAAAACATCACCTCCGTGCTGACAACACCTCATTAATTAGTTAGGGATACTAATAAGTTTATAAAAAATGAAATTTAAATTAAGCTGAACTCAATTCTGCTCAATATTCATTTTATCTCTTTATAAATTCTTTACATCTGCAGTTAATCTAGTTGCACAAATAGCCTGCATTTGGTAAATGCAGTACTGTATTAAACAGTACTGTTCTCAAGTACTGTGCATTAGTACTATATTAAATAAAATAAAAAAATGCTCCTCGCCTAGTCTCTTCTTCTTCTGCTGCTTCCATTAGGGGTTGCCACAGTGGATCACCCTATCCCTAGCATCCTCTTCTGTCACACCAGCCCTCTGCATGACCCCATTCACCACATCCATAAATCTTTACTGTGGTCTTCCTCTTTTCCTCCTGCCTGGTGACTCCATATTCAACATTGTTTATCCAACATATCCACTATCCCTCCTCTGCACATGTCCATACCATCTCAGCCTTGCCTATTTAAATTTGTCTCCAAACTATTCAACCTGAGCTGTCCCTGTGATGTACTCGTTTCTAATCTTGTCTGTTCAGGTCACTCCCAATGAAAATCTTAACATCTTCTTTTTGTTAGCCACTGTCTCCAAACCATACATCATAGCAGGTCTCACTGCCATCTTGTAAACCTTCTCCTTCACTCTTGCTGCTATCCTTCTGTCACAAATTACCCCTGACCCTCATCTCCACCCACTCTACAATGCCTACACTCTCTTCTTCAACTCTTTTGTGTGCTTGTCTGTTGCTTTCTTCCACCTTTGTTGTTACATCTGCCTCCTTCTTATTCACACACATTTATTCTATCTTGTTTCTACTGACCTTCATTCCTCTTCTCTCCAAAGCATATCTCCACCTTTCCAGGCTCTCTTCCACTTGTTCCCTGCTCTCACTACAGATCAATTAAATTCAATTCAGTTCAATGCCCCCCAAGGTGCCTTAGGTAAAGATCCTACAATAATGTAGAGAAAACCCCAATCAGACAACCCCCTATCAGCAAGCACGTGGTGACAGTGGGAAGGAAAAACTCCCTTTCAACAGAAAGAAACCTCCAGCAGAACTAGGTTCAGGGAGGGGCAGCCTGCTGCGACCAGTTGGGGGTAATATCATCTGAAAACATCATGGGCCATGGAGACTACTGCCTCACCTCATGTGTCAACCTGCCATCACCATCCCAAACAAGAAGGAGCTCAGAGCAGACTCCTGATGTAGTCCCACCCCCACCTTGAACGCATCTGCTGCACCTACCGCAGACCTCACCACTGTCTCACTGTTCTCATACATGTCCTGCACCACTCTCATATACTTCTCTGCCACTCCTGATTTCATCATGCAGTACCACAGTGCCTTTCTTGGCACCCTCTAGATCCACAAAGACACAGGGGAGTTCCTTCTGACCTTCTCTATACTTCTCTATCAACACTCCCAAAGCAAACATCACATCTGTAGTGTTCCTCCTGGGCATGAAGCCATACTGCTGCTCACTGATTGTCACCTCGCTCCTTAACCTAGTTTCAACAGCTCTTTCCCATATCTTCATCACATGGCTCATCAACTTTATCCCGCCGAAGTTACTACAGCTCTGCACATCACTGCTGTTCTTGAAAATCAATAACAGTGAACTTTTTCTCCATTCCTCAGGCTGCCTCTCACTCTCCAATATCGTGTTAAACAATCTGGTTAAAAAATTCACTGCTGTCTCTCCTAAACATTTCTACACTTCCACAGCTATGTCATCTGGACCAAATGTCTTTCCATCTCAATCCTTGACCACTAACCTGCTGCACATCCTTTCCAGTTTAATCTCTCTGCCTCACCAATTGACACAAGTCCTTTTTCCTTCCTTTGTGCCAGCCTCACACAAAATGTACCGTAAGCCTTTTTCCTTTGCATTTGCAACATCTCTCTCTGCTGCACGCCTAGCCTCCCAGTACTCCGTCATCTCCCTGACTATCCCACTTTTTCTTTGCCTCATCATTTAAATACTTTCTTGGATTTTCTTCTATCCAGTTTCTATTTTCAGAGGATTAAAAAAAACCACTGACCTATAAATCATTTATGCATATAAAAAGACACATCACTGAAGGGATGAACCAGTGTTGTGTCTGCACATAGCAGACAACTTAATACAGAAGAAATTTTAAATTATATCTTTAGGACCTTTGTTATTAGGCGCTTGTCACAAAAAACCCATAATGTGTTTCCATTTCTTTAGTTGAATCTAAAAAAATATCAAAGATGACACAATTTGACAGGCGTTAGACAATATTTACAGAAAGCTATTAGCTTAAAACTTTGCAAGCTTGGAAACAATAAAATAAAGGACAACTTTTTCATGGCAAGCTAAAATAAACAGGCAGGTTTTGTGTTTTTTTTGTTTTGTTTTTGTTTTTTTAAGTTGGCAACACTTTGAGATCCTTTTCTTTAAAGGCTCAGAAAACAAAAAGCAGTCCCACCGAAACATTTTTGCTGTGCAATGTTTTGCAGGTAAACATAGTTTAATTTATTCTGGTAAACATATTAAAAAGTAATTTGAAAACACTGTAATAAATTACTTGTGCATCTGACAACATGTAGTAAAAAATAGTTACATCATTTTCAATCTTAGCAAATGGAAACTTTCACTTGGCCACCTGATGTTCAAGTAGTCATTTTTTCATACAGTAGGCAAACACGAGTGTTACCGATAATCTTAACAAAGACTCTGTTCTGCTCAGAAAGGCTTGACAGTGTGACAACAAGCCATATCAGGACACTGAAGCCAAAACAACCAACATTTTGCCATCAGTCAGTTCATTTATGTCTTGAGTTACATCTGTTCCTACACTAGGACATCGTTGGTAGTTCACATTCTATGCAGTTTGCACTATGTAATGGCACACTTGAAGCCAGAATGTTATGATGTTATCAAGAAAAATAGCTTCTAACAAAACCCTAACACCAGTAATACTGTCCTCTTGCATAGAAGAAAACCTTTAGTCAGCTTACAATACATGTCATAAAACGCACATAATGGGTCTGTTGGTACTTTTGCTTTTTAAAGATTGTAAACAACATAGCTTTCTGTTACCACTAGAGGTCGCTGCTGCACTTCACTTCTGCACTGTGTCCACAGTTCCTACTTTATGCTCTGCAATGCCAAAAGAGCCTAAAGTGACTGATGTTTATGCATATAATTACATTAGTAGTAAACCCAGGCGGTGTTTTTTTGTTTGTTTGTTTGTTTTATCTTAGATATAAATAATACAAGTTAGAGGCACTGAAATTGATGATATTGACCTTATCCTTTAAGGTTATGTTAATGATATATAAAAATATACAGATTTATGAAGTGATATTATATACTGTTAACTGATGATTCTTCTATAGATCATTTTTGCTTAAAAACCGAGTGAACAAAAAAAAATCCCTAAAATAAGTTTTTATTCTTTCTTCTGAGTGCGTATTTATTCCTTCTTCTTCTTCTTCTTCTTCTTCTTCTTCTTCTTCTTCTTCTTCTTCTTCTTCTTCTTCTTCTTCTTCTTCTTCTTTTTTACTGGTTCCCAACATTGAAATCCAAAATGATATATACAGTCTATCTAAATTTAACATTAGCTCTTATTTTTTTTTAGAACACTATACCATATAGATCTATGCAGTGATGCCTTTCTGCAGACAGTCTGGACAACAATGAAGAGTAGGAACTGCAGGTTCTTTGGCCCCAGTTAATCTGGGCAGTCCATCAGTCCCAGCAAAGACTCCTGCCCTTGGTGAGAAACAGTGAGCTTCCTGTGTTTGTGTGAAATTTCCTACTCATGAAGTACTTCAGCACCTCATTGTGAGGCTTCGTGCACATGACTCTGCTATTACTCGCACAATGATTAAAGACAAACATACCAGCCTGCATCATACATTTTCCTTAACTGCCCGGAGAGATATAAACACAATACCGTCAACTTGTAATGGATATATTACTACTGAGGAAAAATTAGGAGAAAGGAGAGGTCTGAAAGAAAAATGAGATTAAGGTGAGAGGGCAGAATGTGGAAGGAAATGGGTAAAGATCAGCCACAACAATGGGAAAATAAGGTTGAAACATCCAGAAATGTATCATACTGTTAAAATCATGGAATTTCTCTCTCAGTGGGAGAAACTCCCTGCAATGACGTACAGTTGAGTTCCTGGTAATTTACGCCAGGGAACAATTCGTAATTTTGTGTTTTTGTTTTTTGTATTTATTCTTTTAATGGCAGTAATATTTTGAGACATTGCAGAGTAAAGCAATTAAAATGCCTGTCAAGCTATTTCAGGGGTGCTAATGTCACTGCTTGCCTTAGCCGGCTGTGTTGGTACACACATTTGACATTCATACATCACACAAACACTCACACTCTCTCTCTCTCTCTCTCTCTCACACACACACACACACACACACACACACACACACACACACAGGAATGCATGACAGAAAAAAAATAGCAGAGCAATGAGTCTTTATCCTGAAATCCAAAAAAATAGTTGGTTATTGCAAGATTTTTGACACTGAATTCACTGAATTCTCCCTTATTCCTGAGAGAAGAGTCTAGCAACCTTAACAAGTGTGATCAGATTAGGTGTGTGCTGATGAAGGATTTAGATAAGAGCAAGTGTGTGAGGCCAGCACGGAGCTCTCAAATGGGGAAGGCCAGTCCTGATGGGACTGTGGTCTTATCAGAGGAATCTAAAGAGCTCCCTGAAGTTCACCTCAGTTTAACCACACACTTTTGAATGGCACTTATATCGCTCAGTGATGTACTCTGGCACGAGGACCATTCACTTTCACCAGAGTGAGCATCATGGGAAATGAGTTTGTGACACACAGAAAGGAAAAAAAAACTGAAATTCACTTTCATCAAATCCCTGAGGATTCAGTGAGTAGTAACTGAAGATTCTGAGAAAATAAATATTAGGAATATTAGACTTTTAGGGGACTTTTCAGCTGTCTTGTCAAGACTTAAAAAAACTAAAACATATGTATGGCAAATATGAAACTAGCAGTCAATTAGTTTAAGCTTAAAAAATGAGAAAACAGCTTGCCTGGCTCTCTCCTACCAGCACCCATAAAGCTCAGGAACTTGTATTTCAACTGGGGGTCATGTGCCAGACAATTTCTTGCAACTTCCAGTGACAGTGACTTCCTGAAATCTTGTTGCCACTGTGAATTTAGTTTTAGGAATGTGTGTCTGTGTGTCAAAAGCTTGCAGTCTCCCAGCCTGTCCAGCTGTGCCTGACACAGGCAGATATGCTTATCCTCGTTGAGTGTTAATGCTCTGTGGTCAAGAGGGCAGGGCTGGTTGTGGTTGGATACACCATTTAAGGAGAAGGTGGGGTTGGAGAGGGAGCTGGAGCTTGGCAGAAGGTATGGCGAGGTAGTTGGATGTGCAGTTGTGTCCCAGGATTGATGACTCTGTTATAGGTCGCAGAGAGAAAGCCCACCCATGTGACACAACCCCCACCCGCACCCCCAACATTAAACATGCCCTATTACATTGATCTATGGAGATGGCTGGGCAGCACTTTCAACCGAGTCAGGCCAGGTCCATCAAAGGATTTATCTCCTCACAAGATTAAAGGAGGCCAAGGCATCTGCCAAACAAAGACTGACTCTGAGGGTCAGTCTGGGTCCTGAACTGAGAGATTTAAACTGACACAACCTTCATGTCATACTGAGGCGGAGAAGGCAGGAGAAGACGTAACAGCGTCATCGACACACGCCTTAAACTCAGTTGTAATTTTATCATGATTGTCAGCCATGATTGATAAATTAGTAGTGTCTGCATGCACTGTACACATTGTTGCAAATGTACAGCAACACTATAAACACATTAGCACATACTTTCTGCCAGACCTTAAGTCAGGCAGCATTATTCAAAACCCCTTTATAGTTCTGACATGTTCCTGGCATCTTTCAGGATTCCACAGTAATGAGGAAATCACTTTTTGGGAACATTAAGGTCAATTATTTTTTCCTGTTTCCTTTTAAATGGTGAGCTGGACTCTATGTACGTGAAAATCTGAACCGCCTTTATACAAATTCATGTCACATGCAGTGACTTGTTCCTGTTGCTTTGACCTTTGCGCTCCTTCCTATTAGTCACTTTGTAATGTTGTGGGGTCTAGGAATGCAGCCTGGTTTCACTGTTGCACTTTGGCTAAGACGGTTTGGATAATCTAACAGATAAGTGCCCAAAACAAACCTGCATGTGGAGAATGTGGATCCATGAACATTATTTACTGGATTTGTGCCTTGCTCTCATGTTAATGGTGTTCCTCATCTTACTCTCATATCTCAACTGTTCTGCAGTTTGTACCAAAGGCAGACATGAAAAACAATTTAGCTACTTTTTTTTGGGCAAGAATTTCCTTTTTTTGTTTTGCTTTTACATGAGTTTGCTCCTTTTAAGAGGATTAGCCAGTGTTTTTGGTCACATAGTTTGCTGTTTTTGGTCTGTCCCACAGTAAAAACACTCATTTATATTCATTTGGAATTCAGTGGGTGAGAGACAAAGTGGACTGGTAGCAAAACACAATCAGGTACTGGAACCAGGATGACGTGGCCCCTTTCATATTAACGTGTAGGTTTTAAACGAGCTGAGAGCCCAACATGAGCAAGACAGCCTTAAATCAGGATAAAACATTCTCAGGAATGTAGCTTTGCATACCTTGCAGTTGCCTTCACGTGGGAATATTTGTCTCACTTATAAAATCAGTGGTTGAGAGTGTCTGGTGATGTTAATGGAAAAGCGAGATGAAGGAGAAAGAAGACTTTTATTTGAATTCTTCTGTTCTTCTGGAGCAGCCAATCCATAATAATTATACAGTAGAGGAGAAATGTGACCCATGCTGACTTCTTTAGTGCACCATCATTATTAAGCTGTTTTGACTAGCGGTTTGCTAGGCAATGTCTGGTTCACAGCTAACAGTGAGCATGATGGAAGACTTCAAGTCAGCTTTCTGAAGCAATATTACAGAAAAAAATATGCAGCAGAAATCAAGTGACAGATTTTAAATGTTGAACGCACTTATCTAATAAGTAAATATCACAATCCTTAATCTCTGTGTGTAGGTGTGTGTTTGTGCTTGTCTGTCTGTTGGCCTGAGTGCACACACCTTTCTGTAAATGCACATATCAGTATTAGCCAAGTGCTGCTATGTGCTGCGCCGCCAAGCCTCGCCCATAGTAGGAGGAGAGTGCAGGGCAGGGTGAGAGTTGTGGAGGAGACGCTGTGCCTGGCACGGACACACACACACACACACACACACACACACACACAACACTAGACAGGCAACCTTGGGAATCACAGCCAAAGCAGAACAGAATGTACATTAAGGAGGTCATTTTTCCTCCCCTTTTCTTATTTCTCTTCCCGCAAAACTCTGTCCAAACTTCACCATAAGGCCAAAAAGTTCCCTAAATTCTCTTCCTCATTTAGGCAACTTCGTTCCCTCTTGCTTTTTGGTGGCGCAATTGACATTGCTTCCATTTTACTGCAGCAATGTTTGCTTCTCAACATCAGGCGCGTTTAAAGGTTGAAGAGCACTACACCATAATCAAGCCCTCGCCGAGCTGCTCCCTTCCTCCTTCACTCACTGTCAAACAGTTCTAGTGCTGGAGGTCACATGGCTAAACTTTGCCTTGTAAACACCCATCGGAGGGTTTTACCTTTGTGTTAAAGGTCCTGCTTTAACAGTTTACCCAATGAGGAGCAGATGACAGGAGCTGTGTGAGCAAGGGTTAGAAGTGTGCATGTGTCAGTGTCAGGTGTGCTGTCATGCAAGACTTGGAGGATCTATTGCAGGTCTTGGTACTGTGGGATTAGTATGAGGAGAATAATGCGCTGCTTTGCAGCCAAAATGTGAAACTTTATCCTTAACGGTAACTGACCCACAGAACACAGAGAATCTAAAGCCAAGAAAGCAGAAAAAAGCTGCTCCTATAAAAGGATAATTCTGCTTTATTAGAGTTTTGCGGTCTTGTATCTACACTTTAAAGGAGGCACAACAAATTCAATTTATGATTGTTTTTTTAAAACATAATTACACATTCTTAGTGTTTCTATAGACTAGCTACCTTTCTCCATAGATCCTGAAGAATGTGTCTGAATATGATGCTTTGGTTTGAACCCTGTTGTGGTATCAAAACAGGTGAGGCTCCTCCCCAGCTGGAACAGACCCAGCTGTGCACAGTCAAAGAATTTGACACCCAGATGGTGATGTTGTTTCCACACACAGTAATGGTCCAGTTAGACCCTTCCTTTTTTTAAATATATTTTGGGCTTTTTAACCTTTATTGCAAAAGGACTGGAAAGCTGAGAGAAAGACATGCAGTAAATGGCTTTGGGGCAGATTCAAACCTGGGCCTCTTCATTAGCCTTACAACATCTACCCAGTGAGCTAAACCAGCACCCAGTTAGCATGTCCAGCACCTTGATGAATCAGTGCCATAAAGAATTAAGGCAGTTCAGACGTCTAGCCTGATAGTAGCAAGGTGTACCTAATATAGTGTCCAGTGAGCCCTAATAACATCCATCCCTTTTCAGTTCCCATGTCAGCCATATAAGCCTGTGGTCCAGTGACTTCAGTGTGTTCAGCTCAGTATGATAAGATGGTGCACCCAAAGTGAGAGGTCATGAGTTCAGTTTACATGCAATGATGTAGACTTTCTAGTTTGTTTTCTTTAGTTCCAAATGGATAATGTACAACAGTTGTTTTGCACAAACTTCCCCTTGCTAGAAGGTCCAGGATGGACGTCCAGCCAACATTAAAGAAGGACACTGAACAGGCGGTGAGGTAATGTCGCCGACATCCACACAACTTTAAGTTTAGGACTATTTTTCACCGAAGACTAGATGTCTGAAATGGACGGTCAGCCAACGGTTATTCAGTGCTGAAATGTTTTTCGGGGAACTGTGCCTTTGAATTCCAAACTAGCAGTCGCTTTGCTGTCTGTCATTTTATTCATTTGTATTCTCTCTGAAGCGGCTTCTGCTAATGCTCACTCTAAAGTGTCTCAGTTTAATTTGGGTCCAAACATGTACATGTGCAAGCAGGAAAGATGCTGGCCTGCTCCAAAATGGGGCAGCAATACCTGAACTGAACCAAAGGCACCACACA
>JAMQGT020011295.1:0-24559 GCA_024447675.2 Pterophyllum scalare
CTATGTAGCTTTTATTCGTTCAGTTACGTATTGCTAAGCCTTTAATAAAATCTTGAATAGAATTCTAAAATTGAAGCCAATATGGGAGTGATATGGTCTTGTTTCCTTGCACCAGTTATGATGAGGGAGATCACAATGCAGTGAATTAAAATTGCCAAGAATGGATGAAACAAAGGCATGAAGTATTTTTTTCTATACCAGGATTAGACAGAAAACATTTGAATTTTTTAAATGATGAACCAGGATCAGGATCAAAAATTATACCCAGATACTTCATGTATGATGCATGAAGACAGGTGACCCAGTTTATCAGAAAAAGAAGCTCCCACTATAGAGAAGCCAAAAATATTGACCTCAGTATTGTCCTCATTAAGTTGGAGGAAATTATTAGCATCCTGCTCTTGATTTCTGTTGAGCATTCAAGAAGAGTAGTTAGAGTCCCAGAAGATTTCAAAGGAAGATGTAACTGAGAGTCATCAGCATAGAATGACTCAGTGATGGAAATAATATCCTGATAATGTTCCCCAGTGGGACTAAACAGAGAAAAATGAACCAGCTGAAACAGACAACTGAATGCAACTATCTTAAATGCCCCACCCCCCAAAAAACCCCAGAAGCTAATGAAGTACATGCATGAAAATTAAATCTGTCAACACAGAAGAACAAAATACATAAATGGTTCTTACATAAATGATTAAAGCAGTCACCTTGAAGGCACATTACACATTTTGAAAAATTCATTTTACCTCAAAGGATACCACAATCCTGGTGTTTGGATCCAAGTTGCATTTAGGCACTAAAACTACTTGGATAATAGCCTGTATATAAAAGATAGACATAGCCACTATGACATCACATGTTGATTTTAAAACATTGGTATTAACATTTTGGCCACTGCCGTTTTAATTTTTAGGAGCCAGAAGTGACCGTGCTGGGATGAGATGGTGGAATGCTAAGTTATGAGCTCAAGCTAGCAAGCTAGCTAGCTTAGTTAAAAATCCGTATCTCTGAAGAGAATGAGTGCATTACAAAAACAGAGATACCTGCTAACAGCGCTAAGTAACCAACTAACAAAATCCAACAATTTCACTAATCAAAACTGGAGCACAGACTTCTTGGAAGCCACCAAGAGCCCAAATAATGTGAAACCAGTTCAGAGAGAGATTAGGCACGGTGTCACTGTATCATTGTGACTGTGTGGCAGTACAACATTGCAGTTAATGAAAGCTATCACACCAATAAATAAAATTTGTTCAACCTTTAAACATTAATATTTTAACCAGAACATTGTTAAAGAGGATTAGTTCTGCTCGTTTCCAGCTGATTCTTTGCATGATTCACACTTCAAAATAATCCTTATCTATCTTAATACTGGATCTTGGTGCAGCCCCTCAGTCTGAAACAAGCTGTTCCAGCTCCGCCCACTTGAAGGCAAGAATTTTCTGATCGGGCTTCCCCTCCTAAACAGAAGTGGGTGGGACTTCTGCAAGTCTGAGGTGACCATATTAGGAATATCCGCTCTTTATGACATCATATAGATCCAAGAGTAGAAAAACCTGTCTAAAGCTAAGTGTTTAGTCTTACACTAACCACATTATTTGAACCTTTGAGAAGGTTCAGTATTAACATCCACCACTGAAACAGGAGACGTATGACAGGAAATCAGGAAAGTCATTATAGGTCAGCTTTAAAGACACATCAGGGAGCTGAGCACTTAACTGAAATAAAGGGTGAATTACACAGGATGTGATATCTATGCAAATCAGGGTTAAGTATAATTGGCAGTGTTGCAAAGTATTCTATAGCAGGAAAAAAAGACCATAATGCAAATGCATATAAAAAGAAAAGAAAGCACCTGAATGCATCTATCAAACATGCTCATTATACATTAAAACCCCATTCAAAGTGATATTTTATCATATACAGAATTATTGGATTAGCTGTGAGAGGAAAGGACACAGAGTGCCAAAAATAGAGCTTTGCCCTCAGTGAATGACTCCAGGAGGCATGTGTTGCTGTGGCTGTTTGAAGCTATTCCCCATTCACAATCCAGTGCACTATATTTACCCCGGGGAGTTTTATTTGAACGCCTGAATTCTGAGTGTGAAATTATGGTGGTACTGCAAGTACACAGTACTTTTTTCATTGTACTGTGGTGGCAATATCTGGCACGGGTGCTGCTTTTTGCTTACACAAAGACATTTCCTGCATTTTCCAGATGTGTGTGTGTGTGTGTGTGTGTGTGTGTGTGTGTGTGTGTGCAGGTCTCAGATTACCACTGAAACCGCCTCAGATAGAAACCATTCCCATACTGTCAGGACTCACTGTTATGTCTGGACAGCTGCCCCCCTCAGATGCAGACAGAGATCATGAGTGTGGAATCCAGTTTAGATTTCAACAACCGTTATTTGGAGTAAATTTATGCTTTCTGTACTTTTTTTGTTTTTAGCTCCAGACTTACATAAAATAGCAACATGTTAAAAACCTTTTATCTTTCAAATTAAGATTCATACATTGATTTTGGCCATGTGAGGTTTCCTAATGGGTGAAAATCTAGAAATAAGGGTTGGTGTTAATCATCCACCAGCGAACCGCTCTTAGCTTTAGGTTGTTGTTGTTTAGCCATGTGCTAAGCAGGAAACTGGAAAAGCTTACCTTCCAGATCAATTCTCTAAATCTCACGTTGCCGTTTTCCTTTCTGGCATTCTGAAAACAGAAAAAGGGGGTCAACAGTGACCAAACCCTAACCCTATAAGGATCTCCATCTAGAGTTACATCTTTATACCTTTAGCATGTGGTTAATTCCCAGAACCCAGCAGTAACCCGAGGTGGGGTGATGGTGACCTGGTGGATGTCAAATGCATGTTTTACATTGTACCTGAGCGCTGCTGGAGAAGGAGAAGACAAATATCTAAAAGGCAGCCAGGAGCTGAGAAAGCCTTGCCTGTGGAAATCTTTCAAAGGCCCATTCAGACCAATCCATCCAGTAAGTGTGAATTTATATAAAAAAAAAGAAAAACTGTTGGTTTTGGAGAAGAGAAGCAATTTCATGGCTACCTTGGTCCTGGATGACATTAGTTGTGACTGAAGTTGTTGCTGTTGCATCATCAGAGAGCGGTGGGCAATGGGCCGGGCCGGGCTGGGCCGGGGTAAATGTTCCATTATGATTCAATTACCCCGAGTGGCCAACGGTGAGTTAGCCACAGTGTGTGAGCTGTGAGTCTTGCCAGTCAGGTGTGGAGGTCATCAGACAAAAATAGGAGGACGTTTTGCCCATCAGCTCTCCACCTCCAAGGACATTCAGGCCCTTACATGGAACAGGACCTTGAAGAAAGGGGACAGGAGGGGGTTGAGGTACTCAGTATGTGTGACTGCCTATTAAATGCTAGACTGTTTATTTTTTATAAGAGGACACTCAAAAGTCAAGTTTATTTATCCAGACCTCCAGCTTGTAGTGCAGACTCTTGGTTATTGCTCTTATTTGACATTATATACATTTGAGATAACAATCAGAGTCTGGTTAGGAGCTCCTCTGCAGTTCCTGATCCAGTCACATGACTGTAATCATAACACTGGCTTCCCAGTGAGAGCTTTCCATCCATGTTGCAGTAAATTCTGCAGATAAAGCCCATGTGATAGGACTGAAACAGTCTGCTGAACTGTGATCACACAATTTTCTCAGCTCTGCTTTTCAAGGTCAGTAAATTCATATCCACTGTGTTTCATCTAGCAACAGGATATTGTAAAAGAGCTTTGCACAACATGTGTTTTTATTTTGGCTTTTTCGTCTTGAATCGACTCTTCAGGTTTGTCCAGTTTGTTCTTTTATTAGCGATGCCGGTCACATGGCTCACAGATGTAATGATTAGTTGGCACGCCGCTTTGGTCCAGGCTGAACTGTCACTGCTTCGCATGCTGACTTTGTGTAATAAGTCTATATAATAATGCTATTTTGGTTATATTAGAAAGGCAATGGAGCCAGGCAGTGAAACTAGCATTGATTGGTCACTTACCTTTGGCAGAACATGCACACATGCTGCAGTAATGTTTGTACTACAGTAACCGATACAAAGGAATGTTCTAACTGATGGTGAGAAAACATCGGCCGTACAACATCGGGCCAGCAGTGTCTGCCGGACAGCTGATTCGAGGAAAAGGTAAAGGAGCAGTTCATCCTGTGCAGCAAACACATGTGTTCTACTTGTGAATTTTCAGAACTTATTAGCTCTAAATTGATGTATTCCCCTTGAAGCAGCAGAGGCTCGTGGATGATGCCAGCCATGACCTTTTAAAAAGGTGTCCTTTAAAGTTATTAAGGCTATCAAAAAGATGTGAATTCAGGCTAATTCCATTCACTGATCACCCACTGAGCAATGTCCTGCTGATTAGAGGTCTAACGGGTACCATGCACAACTAAAATGGTTCAAATTTGGTTCCACAGTGAGAGTTTTGCTTGGATCACAGGTAGTCATTGTGTTAGTGATGCAAACACGTGTTAATTTAGCTGTGATCGAATGGCTGCCTCGTGTTCTCGTGGGGTTATTTTTCATTGGTGGGATTCTGCCCGTCTGTTCTCAGCGTCGCGTCTTGGTTGAAAAATGGTTTGAGAGTTAAAGTTGAGCCAAAGTTGAAGACATAATGTTGCGGTCAGCGGGATGTCCTCCTTTAAAGTCACCTGGAAGTGATTTCTGGTCCTTTGCCGTCTTTGATCTGCTAGCAGGGAGAGGTTTGTGTTCTATAATTATTTTATGTTCTTGATTTAAATCTAAATAAAAACCATTTCACAGTGGGAACCCTGACCTTCCCATAACCCTTGCAGAAAGGTGAAGTGGAATTTTTGGGAAGAAATATAAATACTGTTTGATGAGTGAGCTAGAATGATTATGTCCTTTGTTCCGTGATTTGGAGACTCAGGAGAACAATTTAATAAAAACAAAGATTGCATACAATATTCTTTTATTATTCCTTTTATTCACCTCTTTCACTCTGTTTATACTTCACTCTGTATTTAATCATTATTATTAATCTCTGGCTCTCTTCCACAGCATGTCTTTTGTCCTGTCTCTCTCCCCTCAGCCCCAACCGGTCACAGCAGATGACTGCCCCTCCCTGAGCCTGGTTCTGCTGGAGGTTTCTTCCTGTTAAAAGGGAGTTTTTCCTTCCCACCGTCACCAAGTGCTTGTTCATAGGGGGTCGTTTTGACTGTTGGCTTTTCTCTGTATTATTGTAGGGTCTTTACCTTACAATGTAAAGTTCCTTGAGGCGATCATTTGTTGTAATTTGGTGCTATATAAATAAAGTTGAATTGAATTTAGGGTTGGGGTTAGGTTCACATTTATATAGAATTTTCAGCTATTTTGCATTTGCAGGCTGTAAAGCCTAAATGTCTGCAAGAGAAAGGTAGATGTTCCAACTTCTGGAACTATACTTGATGTGCACTTTCTAACCTAACTTAACCCTAATCCTGCCCCTAAGTGGTTAACTGGTGACTATGTACGACGTTAACCTCCTAACATTTAACCCTAGATGGGTCATTGGGAACCAATCCAGGTTTAAGTTCGGTTTGGGCTCTGCTCTTAGATGTTTTGCCTATCTGGAATGCCCAGATGGAAACACCTTTAACACAAAACCCATAATGCCAAAATCAATGTATGATCTCCAATTTTAAAAAGCTAATAGTTTATGGAAATCTGTATATTTGGCACATATCTAAACAAACCCCAGCCCTCAGCCTGCCTCTATAGACAGGTTGCCTGTAACCTGGTTGATGATAAGGAGGGTAATCTATCCCCCACAAGTCCCCTGAGATTATTGGAAGTCCGATGCTAAATTGGTGAAGTATCTTTTTAAGTGGGTAATTAAAGTGATCCAGAAACAGGCTTTCTTCTCTTACTGAAATCAGGGGTGAGGGAGATAGGAAAATTGAACTAATGAGTGGGAAAGACGGATGAGGAGCGAGGAGACAATGCTCAGTGTTCCTGCAAGAATGCAAATGCACCGCACGGCTTTTTTCACATTCGCTGTTTAGTGCAGCTTGGTGTATTTTGTCTGTGTGTGGTTCTGTCAGCTTTGTCCCTCAAAGAGCTCTTTCTCCCCCCACACTTTTCTTTTCCTGGAGAGGGAGAAAGAAAGACACAGAGAGAGAGAAAGAGATGGAGAGGGAGGAGGAGGAGGGAGGCTGGAGCCAGCAGTCTGGAACAAGCATGACAGAATTTGAATTATAGAAGCAGCACAGCAAAGAGGAGAGGGAGCAGGGGAGGGAGGCATTGGGGTGGTGGTGGTGTTTCCAATGTGTGTGTCTGTTTCTGTGTGGCAGGGAAACAGAGAGCGAGAAAGACGGAGAATCATTTCAGTGGCGGAGCCTGTTATTTTCAAGGCATTGTTGAGAAGCCGGTTCATAGCAAATTTATTATTTAGATGGGGCTTCTTCTTCTTCACCCTGCCATAATACAGAGTAACACACGGGATGTGTTCAGTAAAATAAGCCGCAGTTTACAACAATACTGGAAAATCCTCACTGCTGACCTGCTAAACTTCTGTCCTCTTATTCAATTCAATTCATCGTGCCAACATCTGACAGAGTGCTTCAAGTGTTCAGCTGCTGTTATTTGATGAGACATTTCAAAGCCTAACCAGCAATCACAGAGTGCAGAGGGCTTAGCAGCTTTACATTTTAATATCGAATGCAACCATGAGCTTGAGAGTCCACGTCCTCCTAATACCGCCATACAGAACATGTCTGCAGTTCAGCCTGGTAGGCTGCAGGGGGCGCTTGTGGGATATTCCTCAGTGAATAAGGTTAAATAATCATTAAACACACAAAAAACACATTTTATTGTAGTTTTCAGAGTACATGAGTTTACAGCATCAGTGATGTGACCAAACTGAAATAAAACAACACTTATGATAGCTATAGGTTTCTGACTGTAAAGTGTTAGCATCCTGGTAACACACCGATCGGTCGGTAAAGGGGACACTCCAACAATGATGCTCTTTTCCAAAGATTAATGACATGTTACCGGTGTAGTTGAACCATGAGGGAAACTTCGTGTGGGCATAAAGAAGCTTCTGCTGGGGAAACGATGCACTCGTGGCACATCACTTCTGACGTCCAGGGTCAGAGTGGAGGGATGGTACAGCATACATCTTTAATGACATTTAAAAAACAAGAATTTGATGCACAATTTTTTTTATTTATTATTTTAGATTTTCTTTAATCCATTCAGGGTCAAAAGTATATAAATACAGGCGTATATATATATATATATATATATATACGTTTTTCCATTTAGCTTCATCTATCTGCAAATGTCATATTTGCTCCATGGTAAACATGCTTTTCTGGACTTCTCTGGACTTGCGTTCTCTCTGTATTATAAACATATGGTGTGAGTTTGATTTTCATATTCTATACAGTGAGTTAGCTCAGTACAGTAAGGAACGGACTCAGAGTGAGAGGTCAGCAGGTCGAATCGCCCTCGTGGTGAATTATTCTCCATGATGTTCTTCTTTTCTTCTCCCAAACAAGAATGTTATTGATTAAAAGATGATATAAAACAGTTATTGCAAACGTTCAGCAGACGGTGACATCAGCACAACTTTCAGTTTGGAACTATTTTTCAACCAAGACGAGATGCTGATTTAAGACAGCCGATGGTTATTCAGTGTCAAAAAACGTTTTCGGTACCAACCAAGGGCTGGAGCTCCAGGTCAGATTCAGCAGATCCACCCAGTAAGTGCTGAAAATAAAGTGTTGCAGTGTGGGGAGAGTTATTTCAGCCGCCCCTGGTCGTAAAAGTAAAAGGACAGTTTACCAGCTGGAGGTCTCGATGTCGATCTGAAGTCAGCTTGAAACTCTCCTGGTTCAATAATCAGCCCAGACTGTATCACAGGATTTTTATTTTTCATAGAAAGTCAAGCTTTTCAGGGATGAAGTTAAGTATGACTCCAAAAATGAATTGTGGTAAGAAAAATCCGATCATGAAGCTAAAGAATTCATAGCGTTCTGTTTGATTCTGCCTCTTACTGGCTTCCCCTCCATGGAGTTCAACAGAGCTCACTGGTGCTGCAGCATTTAGTCCGAATCAAACTAAATCCTTATGCTTTGACTTAATTTAAAAAAGAATAAAACAGCTCATGAAAAGTGTGATCTGAGTGTCACTGTTACACTTCATGCTTACATCTGCAGTAACTGTTACATGGTTACAGGCTGCAGAGCTGCACAGCTAACGTAAGCAACATTTTTATGCTCTCGTTTCAGGCAAAGCAGCTTCTGAAAGTGCGGCTGTGAGGTTAGAGCACGTAAGGATATTTTTTTATATTGCAATATCAAATACCAATGATTTTAGGATGTTAAATCAACCAGATACAAAGTGTCTGCAGGGCGAGAGATGTGAAAATGCATGTGTCACAGAGTCGTGGCTCAGTGGTGAGAGTCCCACATGCATGAGTGCGAGCTCGAAGCCATTTATAACTAATTAACCACAGACGTGTTTGGAGAACAGGTCGGGGGTCATCAGCTCCTAAAAACTAAGCGTCCAATCTTGCTTTTGTGTGGATCACCGTCTCCTAGCAACACTCCTTTGCCTCGTCGTTTAGCGTCTCTGTATCGTTTCGTGTCGTGGTGTCGATCTTCTCACGGCCCATTTGGGTGTTTTCCTCCCAACAACATGGCAGCGAATACCCAGAATGCATTGTGAGTCCCAAGCTCTATATAGAGTTTGCGATTTTAGCATGGGCAGCGACTCATTTTTGGAGTCAGCTCCAAGTGGCCATGAGAGGAACTGCAGTTTCTGGTGCTTCAGCGCTCTGTAATAACTTTGCACAGGAAAGCTTCAGGATGCACGTGATAAAAACTTTATGAATGTTGATTAGCTTTACTTTGTGAGACAGCAGCTTGGCCACAGACACATCTGTCCCACCCCTGTATGTTTAACCATCTTTGCCCTGACAGAGACGGATGAGGAGCACAGCAGCGAGGTAAACAACCACGCTCTCTCCCCCGTCCTCCCGCTCGGCTGTTTGACTCTCCCTCAGCCTCACACTATCTATTCACAGTCAATCCCGTCAGCGCAGCAAGACAGAGCCTGCAGTTGTTTCGCCGTGGTTATGTGCTGGTATATAATCAGTGGCAGTAACACCCTTTACCCTAACACACACACACCCGTCAGACTGTGTGATGCCACCAGCTCCCCAATTCCAAAGCTATTTCCTCACAGAAGACGTTCACACAGGCGGAGAGCGAGGGAGGGAAGGTGCTGTAGGTGTGCTGCAGGAAAATTCCAGAGAAAGGAGACAAAAAGGGAAAGAGAGAGGGACAGATATCATTGTAATGACTGCATGCAAGTCGATACTCTTGCATACTGAATATTCCCCCAGAGGGCTTTTTCCATTACCCCAGAACAGGGGGGTCGTTTAGCTGATCCAACACGGCGTTTCTTCACTTTCTTTCTTTCTCTAGTTCTTTCTTTTTCACTAACTCCCTTCCTCTCTCTCTTTTCTCTGCTATTTTTTCACAGACACATTGTGCAAATGTAACCTTTAGCAAGCCCCCAACCCTCCTTCCCATCCACCCTAACCCACACCCCACCACACCACAACGCGCCGCTCCCCATCCCCAGGAAGTTGGCTAGCCACTTTGCTGCCAAGAAATATGAAAAACTGGCTGGCTGCCCGTTTCATCTGCAAACACAGAGTGGAAAAAAAGGGAAAAAAGGGAGGAGGGAGGATGGAAGCAGCAGGAGATGGAGGGGAGAGAGGGCGGGAGGAGAGAGGAGGGAGGGAGTGGAGGTGACACAGAGGAGAAGGAAATGCTGCCGCCGCCGCTGTGCTTTGCTACAAAGAAGAAAAAAGACTCAAAAGCAGAGCAGAGTGGAGAGAAAGCAGGCAGCAGAGAAATAAGGATGAATTTTACATGCATGACAAGGGGCCGCATTACCGAGTGAAGATAAATCATATGTGGACATTTTCTCAGTGAGCTGGGTTTACACACCAACACACACACAAATCCTGCTCTGCATGCCGCGTGTGTGCAGACAGAGATTCGTGTGGTAAGAAGAAATAAATGAACCCTTTGGAGCTTCTAACCATATTCGACTCGGTTCTTTAACTTTATGGGCACATTGCACTGACACAGATACCTGCTGTTTAGTGTTTATCAGTAGGAGACTAATAAAATCCTAGAATTTTACCATCAAAACTGTTAGTGCAATTATCTGCACTGTAAGTCACTGTAAGTTGTTTAAAAATGTTCCAAAATGCACCAACAGTGCAAACATGCTGGAGAGGTCCAGCTCAGTGACTCCTAATCACACAAAAAACCTTAAGTTGGAAAAGAAACTAAACCTTGAACAGTTGTTATGAAGGGAAATTATCTTTGGAGAGCGAAGCCTTTGCTTTATTCAGGCTGTAAACGTGTTTATTTGGATGTTTGAACAGCGAGTCTGTGGGGACTGACTCACTGCTGGAGGTTTTTGGTTAAAACGCCCAGCTTCATATCAGAATAAAACATGTTCACAGGCAGATTCGCTCTTTCTGCAGCTTCACGTTGTCTGAGGGGCCTTTGCTTCTTTACTTCCTGTTTTGTTCTGAAGCTTAGTGCTTCTGGTGTTTTCACTTCCCTCCTTTGTGCTTTCCCTGCTCCCGTCAGTGTCTGACTGAATTCACTTGTTCCTTATTACCCTTCTTGTCCTGGTGTTTATTTAACCATCCTCTTTTACTTTTGGCTGCTCCCTCTAGAAGTCACCCCAGCAGATCATCTGCCTCCATCTCCCCCTGTCCCAGCATCCTCCTCTCACACCAACCCTCTGCATGCTCTCCTTCACCGTGTCCATGAACCTCCTCTGAGGTCTCCCTCTTTCTGCCTGGCCTGGCTGCTCCATATTTAGCATCCTGTGTCCAGTATCTTCACCCTCCTTCCTCTGCACAAGTCCAGACCATCTCAGCCTCTCTGACTCTGAGCTGATGATGGACTCATTTTTGCCTGCACTCTTCTTCATCTCTCTGTGCACTGTTCGTTGCCTTGGATGGCTGACTCCAGGTATTTAAACTCATCTTCTCTCACTGCCTCTGCTCCTTGCAGCTTCACTGTTCCACCTGCCTCCCTCTCATCCACCCACATGTATTCTGTCTTGCTTCTACTGCCTTTCATTCCTCTTCTCTCCAGAGTATACCTCCACCTGCTCCCTGCTCTCACTACAGAAGGGGCTCAGTGCTCCACCCTCACCCTGCTCTACACTGTCCCTGTCACCCCTACTGCACCATCATCAGTTGGCGTTGCTTTCCTGTGTCTCAGCCTGAACAGCTCTCCAACATGGAGAGGAAATGAAGCCCGAGGATGATCGAGGTACCTGGCAGGGTCCTGTAAGGATAGCTTTCTAGCCAGATACTAATGAATATGTGGCACAGAGTTTGTTTTCTTAGGGCCACGTTTAACACTAACAACCATAGCTGAGCCAGCTGTGCAATTAGGGCCACATCTGGCCTGCAACATACTTATTTGCTGTAACCAAAGTGAAGACCACCCCATGACCTTTAAGCCATATTTGACCCAAGATGATGGATCAGAATGGCTCTCCCAATCGAATCTAAAGCTGTAGTTTGATGATAGCGTGAGGTAGTGTGGGATCATGGGAGTGGCTGTCCTCAAAGATCTAACCTGACTAAGGAAGAGCGATGTTCATGGACAAGCTGATGTATTTGTACTCTGTGCCAACATGTCATTACATTACATTGATTAAAATGACATATTTCTTTGGGTTTGAACATTGTGATGATGAAACCATTGTGTTGTACCTTTAATTAATAATACAGTTAGCTCCAGTTTGTCCACCTCATGTGGGACACGGAGGTAAAACCCTGCAGACTTTGTAAGACTTCCTCGCACTGCCAACAAAATCTAAAATATAATAACGTGTTTGCTGACAGGGAGGAAATAAATGTGTGAAGACTGAAAATGAGAATTATGGCTGTCACAAATGAGAAGCTCCCAAACATGAAGTCCTGAAGCTGCTGTGAGGAAAAGTGTTTTGTAACCACTGCGACAGTCTGACAGATGTGGAACTGAGATAGTTCAAGGCGTCGCGATGATGACGCGCTTCACTTTGGATTCATATTGTCTAAGGAAACCTTTCCCTGCAGAATAAAGTATTTCCTCTAAATAGAAGACTGGGGCCTGTTTTAGCTACATTAGGGTCCACCTGTAAAAAGATGTAGGTGTAGCCCAGAGGTTAGAAAAACGTGCTCTAGAAGGATTGGCAGTTTGACCCCAGATGTTGGCATCTCGTCCTCTCTCGGACATCTTTACAGAGAAATCATGTGATTCACAGAAACTCTGAGTTAGAGCCACAGACTCTATGAAGCACTGATGCAGCTGCTGTAATGTCTCCCTGTGTATGGGGACGCTTCATTTTGAAGCCTCACTTCAGCGTTTGGCCACCATGGCTAGAAATGATCACGTTTGAGCAGAGTGATCAACTGACGCTACCGAACTTGGTTAGCAAGATGCATTTATAAAGTTTATAGGCGCAAAGCACAGACACAGATCTTCTCTGAGCTTCACACCACAGCGGAAACACTGATAACAGGAGGCTAAAGGAACCTTTCACTTCTCGGAAAAGCTTCCCAGACGTTAGCTCCTTCAACCAAAAGTCCCAGAGTCTGGACCAAAGTGCTCAAACATTTGTCCATTTTCTTCACCTCCCTCCTCCCAGCCACATCTCCAGTTCTTTCAGGGGAACATCAAGATGTTCCCAGGTCAGTTCCACCTCTCCTACAAGGTGTTTCAGGCATGTAGCTCAAGCTCAAGCATGTTTTGGGACCAACCAAAGATGAAAAAGCTAAGACTGAAAATGCAAAAAAACAACCCACAAAATGGAGGGCCAAGAGCTCGAGAAGGAGACACTGAACTAATAAAACAATGAGGTAGTGATGGCTCATTGTACTGGAAAGCATGGACACAACAGGCAGGTAGTGAAAACTGATGTAAGGTCTTGGAAGAAAACTCACAGACTGAATACAAAAAGATGGGCGTCACCTGGACTCTGTGCTTGTGCTGCTAATGTTAGCAGGAGTGACCATCCGGTTGTTAAGTGATGACGTAGAATTTCCGGGTCCAAACTGTCACGCGATCAATGTGCCACAATGCTGTGTCCCTGGGTGTTTAACCGATCCGACTAAAAAAAAAACAGTGAGCTGTGATTTTACCGTTGAGAAGAGAAGCGGAAATGGCTGCAGCTGATAAGGTATGTTACGATCGTCTTTAATAGTGAACAGTCATTGGTTACACCATTGCTGTTTATTTAGGAGCATTTGGACCCGGAAATGACGTCAGACTTAAAGACCGGATAGTTATACGAGAGGGTGGAGTTCTTGATGACCAAGCTGACCAAACTTTACAGGTGTTCAGAACAGATGGATAACTGTTAATTAGTGCCAAATAAAACACATTATTGGTCAGGTAACTGCATTAAAAATGCACAAACACGGTCAAGAGGTCCAGTTCAGGAGCTCCAGTTAGCTGAAGGGAAGCCTAGCAGACAGCTAGCAGCTGCAGCTGCCTGCGTGAAAGAGGCCACGCCCCTTACGATGCAAACTTTAAGCTTTATTAAAATTCAGATGGTGACTTACAACAAAAACAACCACACTGACTCTCCTTTGGAGCCAGCCTCAAGTGGCCATTAGAGGAACTGCAGTTTGTGGCTTGTGTTTCAGCTCCATGGTGTAGTTAAAGCAGCACTAACAGAACAAACATGTCCTAAAATCATCTTAAATCTGAAATTTGGATGTTTTTATTGTTCCTTTCAGTCTAATTTAGAGGACTTGTTAAACTGTTATTGACAGCTTTTTATAAGATTAATGCAATGCCCTTTATCTTCAGATGTGCTTCAGCTTGAGCCCGCCTTTGCCTCGTCTTTGTTGCTGTAGAAATATCCTTATGAAAGAAAATGTGAGCCCAGTTTATTCATTATGGACGCTTTCAACCCACTGCTGTGCTGGATATAAATAACAATGCATGTGCTGCCATGCACAGGATGAGCTGTGCTGAATAAATCTTGAGTTGCTCCTCATTGTGTTTATATTTTCTGCGGCCCAAACGTCCTCCTTGACATCGTTTCTGGACCCCGTGACATTTCCCATCACGGAGAGAGGCGGTTTTATTCGGCCAGACCCTCGATGTTTCATGGCACATCTGCGTGATGCGTCTCTCTGTGAGCTCTTCCTGTGGTTTTGACGTCTCCGAGTGATGCTCTTCCTGTCTGTTGCCTGGCAACAGAAGGGGAAAAATAGATGAGGTGATGAGTGAAGGTGAGCCCAAGGGAGATAGGAGGAGAGAGAGAGGGAAGATATGGGAGGGGAGGGGGAGTAAAGCGCCGGTTGTTATTTTCTTCTTGGCGTATTTCTTCGTTTCTGCTCTGTAACGTTCGTCTAAAATAAAAACAGAAGCTGCTGAATGAGAGACGATATCAAAGGTTAACACGTGTCAGGAGGTGGTTTCTTACCACACTGCAGTGCACGGAGTAAGGGCTTTATGGTAATAACCATTATGAACATATTTCGTGTTTCCTGAGACCGATGTATTCCCCTTAAAATGTCATCAAATTTTTACAAATACACATACCATACACTGCAGTATATATCTGTGCAAAAGTCTTGAGCCAACCCTCATTTCTGTACATTTTGCTACAAAACTGAAAAAATCAATGCAGTGATTTATTGAAACACATAAATGTGAACACAGTTTATAAGGCAAAAACATTTCTAATGAGCTTAAAAGTCCATATTTGGTATGAACACCTTTATTCTTCACCACAGCCTGAACTCTCCTTCATCTGCCTTCAGATGATCCACACTACTTCAGTACTGTTGAGGTCTGAACTCTGCGGAGGCCGATCCATGACCGACTGTTTTTCTATCCAGGTATGCTTTTACTGCATTTTTGCTGCAATTTTGACGAGTCTCTCCGGCACCGCTGGCTGAAATGCAGCCCAGACGGCTGTAGACACTCACCGTTGTACCTCTCTCTGGCCTCCTCTGTACTGAAGACAATTTGAAGCACAAATTTCAAATCTGGATTCATGACTCCATCAGACCTGTTCTTGTGTAATGTGGCAGACCTCAGTCTTTGCTCCCCGTTTCCCTTCCTTAAGAACGGCTTCCTGACTGAGACCATCTCTGATGAGGCTTCAGTGAACAGGAGATGGATCAGCTGAAGGCCCAGACGATCTCTCAGGTCCTGTCAGGTCTTTGCTGGATTTTTTGTTTCTGAAGGACATGACTTTGACAGATGTTCATCTGCTGTATAGAGATTTTTTTGGGCCTTCTTTTGTCCTCCCCTTGTCCAGTTTCCTCAGATTTTCTCAGGACATGCTGCACACCATGCTGGGATAAGCCAAGCTTTTAGCTTATAGCTTTTTGGGAATCACCTTGTTGTTGTAAAAATGTTATTTTATTCCTGCCAAACTCTTATCAGCTGATTGTTTGAAAGCATGCAGGTTTAGGGCACTTTTTCATTGGTGTCATTTTACAGAATAAGGTTACTGGCACTGACGTATCAATGCTCCACCCCTCCAGCCAAGTTTAATAAAATGTGGCTTGCATGTTCTGTGTAGTGATGTCTAGCCATCGTGTTGGATTTGAGCTGGAAGTTGGTTAATATTTGCTGTTTTATTTTGAAAGTGCTGCTGTCTTTGGTGTTCTCATTTCCCTTGTTTACCCTCCCTTGCCTGTGTTCTCAGCTGTGTTTGACTGACAGGTTTGTGGAGCAGCTGCAGATCTGATGGCGGCCTCGCAGACTCCTCACAGCAGGAGCTGCTGGGAGGACAATGTTGCTCGTCTGCGTCGGTGCCCGTCGAGTCTGCAGCTCCTTTAGATTCGTAGAAGCGAGCCAAATCCTCACTCTTGTAATGCTCCTAACATCCTCGAGACACGGTTCGTGTAAATGATGGAAGATTTCTGAACATTTTGTTAACTTTGTTGTCGCAGCAGATATTTATTCACTGCTTCAAGCTACCGGAGAGCAATGGTGCAGAGAGAGCTGAACTTCTGTTAGTCCGTGTGTCCCTCCCACTGAAACTCTCATTTATAAGGAGACCTCCCACACCACGTTGTTAAAAGAGAGACGACAGACTTCAGTCTGATTCTCCTACACTGAATAAACCACATTCTCATTCCTGGGAACTCAAATGATGCCATTTTATCAAACCACTGGCATGTCACAAGCGGTCCTGTGGCAGCAGTGTGCGGTACACCAGGTAATGGCACAAATGATGTGACTCAGTCACTCCCAGTTTGTCATTTTTAAGGTGAGGGTGACTTTTTTTCCTAACACAGGACTGTTAACCTAAACTGGGAGAAAAGAAGCCAGCAAACCTTTGGATGCTGAATAACCATCAGCGCAACATCTGGTCATAGTTGAAAAATTGAAGAATCTAAATACTGGATGTAAGTTTACCATTTACTCCTCCATCACCTGGATCTTCTCGTTGGACCTTCTAGAAAGAGAAGATGTGTCTTTGAGAATTATGAGCAGCTACAACAAAATAAAATAATCAGCACATTCTGACCAAAAACATCACCAAACAAATACTCCATGAACTCCAGTCCTCCCACTGCAGGGCCCCTTCTTTAACCTACTAAGCTAACTGACGCCAAACTTCACTCGTCACAGGTTAGTTATGTTGTAGGGTCAGGGTCAGGGTTAGGGCACCCACACACCTAAAAACATAAACGGCTGGATAGTGTTTATATTTAAATAACGATGGGCTACAGTAATACTACATTGGAATAAAAGCCGTAAAATATGGCCAAACTCCGAATGAACATCCGTTACGTATGTAATATAATATCCATTTAAACATCTGTGACAGATCAGATCTTCCCGTATTCTTCCGGAAACATTACGGATACGTGGCAGATCCATAAAGGCCCTTCTTGTCCATTGCTAGTCCTTGTAAGTGGAGGGAACAGTGTGGGGTCATCTGTTCATTCCAAGAAGAAAAAAAAACAACCTGCATTTAATGTCTTCACTGCAGTAATCTGGTATTTCTTGCTTTCTCTGATTGGCCGTGGGAACAAAATCATCATCATACCACAAATAGTTTTGATCTTGGGCATAAGGTTACCGTTTCAACTTTGTTTGTTGGGTAAAAATCAGAGAAAAACAAAACTAATTATTGAATAAAAATAAATAAAAACAAACACTACACTACAGTTTTAATAATACTGTGTATACTATAATATTTACGTGTACACTCCCACACGTGTACATATACGCATATACCTACAAAGACCTATTTGTACATTCATATGTATGGATATTGGTACCTTATAAAGTCCTGCCTCAGTACTCCTTGAAGATTGTTTCTTTAAATAAATGTATTAAATGACGACTAATTTAGTCACCCAAACAGATATGAACTGGCCAGTAAACCGTTGACCTCCAACCTCCTAATATGGACTTCACAGTTGTTTAAAATGGGCCGTTATCTCCCAGTAGCCAATACTGGGACAGCTGGTGACTCAAGCACCCCCACCTAAGAAAGCGATAAGACCAGAGACCGCATTGGTTGAGAGCCCTATGAGCTGCTAAAGGACTCCAAGTAGAAGCTGGTTTCTGTTTTGGTCTGTGGACTTTATCACAGTTTGTTTGCTCTGGTCTGAATCAGTTGATGAGTCTGTAAAGTTTTTCTGTGGTTTGACTGACTCCAACAGTGAGTCCATCAGATGAGTCCACGGCAGGACCGACCCAAGTAAACACAGGCAGAAAGTACTGTGTTCTGGGCTGGTGGACAACATCATTGTGATAATGTCGCATTGGGCAATATTTCAGGCAACATGGCTACAGGAAGGCGTTTCACTCAAACTTGTTGCGTATGCCTGCTAGTTGGGTTGGATCGCATTCTCACCATAAATGAACCGCTCTGGAGCTCATTTGGAACCGGACTGAGACCGTCTCCTCCACAGGGCTGTTTTGGTTTGAACCTGAGGCCTCGTTTACACGAGAACATTGTTGCGTTTTGGCCTGTCGGTTACACAACAGCATTTTGAATCCCTGAAAATGGCACAATTTAAAAATGGGTTCCAGAACAGAGCGTTTTTTTTGTTTGTTTTTTTTCCCCAAAACACTCTCGGCATAAATGACATGGATGGATAGACGGATGGATGGATGGATGGATGGATGGATGGAGGTTTTCCTGCCACAGCACCTAACAACACATGTTAACTCAGATCTTCCTGACTTAACTGGCCACGATTTACCAGAGAAATCCAATATGAAATCATTAAAAATGTATTTAAACGTTACAATATTCGGTTTAGCTCTAATAGCTTATAGTTAGGGCTGGATCAGACGACCCTGAACCCTCCCTTAGCTATGCTGCTATAGGCCTAGGCTGCTGAGGGGGGTCCCATAATGCACTGTTTCTTCTCATTCACCTTTATTTACTTGTTTATACTTCACTCTGTATTTAATCATTATTATTAATCTCTGCCTCTCTTCCACAGCATGTCTTTTGTCCTGTCTCTCTCCCCTCAGCCCCAACCGGTCACAGCAGATGACTGCCCCTCCCTGAGCCTGGTTCTGCTGGAGGTTTCTTCCTGTTAAAAGGGAGTTTTTCCTTCCCACCGTCACCAAGTGCTTGCTCATAGGGGGTCGTTTTGACTGTTGGCGTTTCTCTGTATTATTGTAGGGTCTTTACCTTACAATGTAAAGTTCCTTGAGGCGATTGTTTGTTGTAATGTGGTGCTATATAAATAAAGTTGAACTGAATTTAGGGTTGGGGTTAGGTTCACATTTATATTGAATTTTGACTTGGGTTTTCTCTGTGTTATTGTAGGGTCTTTACCCACAATACAAAGCGCCTTGAGGCGACTGTTGTGATTTGGCGCTATATAAATAAAATTGAATTGAATTGAATTAATATCCTGGTTCGGGCCGAGCTCCCTTACTTCTGGCTGCTCTCCTGCCAGCAGCACGTGGGCTGACCACAGTACAGGGTGGGACTAGCACAAAATATATATTAAAAGTGATTGTGGCCATCAAGACATAACTCATTGGTTTTTTTGAAGCATCAGTGTTTGTATATTGGCCTATACTGTGTTGATATTTGAAGGCAGTAGTGGTCATATTTGAGTAATTTACTAAACATTATCAGTCAGTGCTAAATATCTTGGTTAGGAAGCTGCATACACAAACTGTATGAGTCACAGATACCTGCTAATGAAAAAAACCCACACAGACATGAATAAACTAAAAACCAGACTTCATTAGGTGGAACGAAGAAGTCAGTTAACAAAGAACAAAATCTAACACTGAAGGTGTAAACAGACACTCAAGGAGCAAAGAGGGATCCTCACATCCAGGCCTTGAGGGCCGGTGTCCTGCAGGTTTTAGATGTGTCTCTGCTTCAATACACCCGAGTCAAATATAGAAGTCATTAGCAGGACTCTGGAGAACTTGACTGCATACTGAGGAGGTAATTCAGCCATTTGATTTGGGTGTTTTGGATCAGGGACACATCTAAAACCTGCAGGATGCCTGGATGTGAGGATCCCTGCTATAAATACTCACAGATAAAATCAGAGGAAACACACAAGAAACAAGAAACAGCTGAAACTAATCAAGGACAGCAGCAGAGGAAGTAAATCTGACTGTCAAAATAAAACAGGTAGCTACTAATCAGGGGGAAACAGAACAGAAACATGAACAAAGTCAAAACAGAATAATCCATATATCTGAGCCCAGAATATTAGAATAATATTAATAAACACCAAAGAACTCGGTCTAAGAACCAACACACTATGACAGGAACATCCAAATAAAATCAGAGCACTGCTGGACGGTCTGTTGGTACAATTAACCACACAGCAGCCGTATGATTTATCAGGCAACTGCATTCAAAAGGCTCCAGCAGCACAAACAGAGGTCCAGTTCAGAGACGCCAGTTGACCCGTTAGTTTGATAAACGAGCTTAATTATCAACAGTCTCACATCCTAAATTTCAAAATCAAAGTTTCTGGCAGACCACTTGGACCCCCAGATGCCATAAAAGCTGGATTTAGTATAAAGCAACAATAAACATCCAGTACTGATTTGTATTGAATACCCGGGTCAGGATCCAAAGCTCAGCTCATTTAATAAACAGATTATAGTTCATTTGTAGACCCTAAATATGGTTTTAATAAAGAGGAAACACAGTGGGACTCCCAGCTGAGCTGACAACAACACTCTCATTCAGCAGTGAGAGGCTCGACTGCTGAAGTTCACACAGAAGCTTTGTTGTAGAGATGAATTTGTTGATGTAGTGAATGCCCACTCAGACTGCCTCCTGCTTCCAGGAACTTTGGGTTTTTTGTAGCTGTGAGTGATACAAGAGCGCACATACTGTGCTGCCGCGTCCATGAGTCACCACAGTGACGCACGCCTGCTGAACATTTGCTTCAGCTTCATACGTACACAGTGGCAGAGCAAGAAGGAACAAGAAGGGAAGGGACAAAGCAGCCTCTTACATTTTATCTCCATGTGCTCCCATGCTGCATTCAGGATCACATTTTAAGGGGAAACAATTTGGGGGAGTTATATCATCTGTGTGTTAGAAAATAGAAGCTGTGCAGAGGAGTCTGTGCTTCAAACTGAATGACCAAAGGCTCCACGTCTGCAGATTCCACTCTGTTACTTTTCCAAGGTTTGACACCAAAAGCAAGCACACTCGTGTCTGTCGGCTTTATTATGTGCTTATAAAAGCTGGACGTAGCAAGCGTGTTTAGTGAGCGTCATCCGCGAGGCACCAAAAGCACAAATACGGTGCGGAGGTGAGCCGCAGCCGCCTGCGTCGGCGTCCACCTGTCAGTCAAAGCAGCGGCGTCTCTGATTTCACACCCTAACAGGTGAGTTATAAAACTGTCATCACAAAGGGAGGAACTACCCAAAGAGGCTCAAGCTGTGTTTCCAGCAGGTTCTAAACATGTTTGTTTCTGCTGTAATGATGGGCCTTTTCACATGGGACACAGCCTCAAGTGGACACTGGAGGAACTGCAGTTTTTGGCACTGCTTTCCTTTGTTTCAGCCCCAGAGGTGGAAACCTGGTCTGGAAGTCGTGGAGTCCCGAATGGCTGCTTGTCACCACCTTCTGATGCTATTTATAGGAGTGCAGCAGAATCTGAAGATAAGCCAAATAAAGTGCTGAAAATTACTTTTTATGTGATGCTGCTGCAGGATTCACGCTGCCCACCCCCACCTCCTCCTTACCCCCACTCCGTAACCAATTACCTGCCCTTCCTTTTTCCTCCTGTCACAATTATTAGAGCCGCTAGAGGGACAATTGATGCCGTTTTGAAAAACTGTTGGAGGTCACTTAACAATTAGCCCTTTTACATCTCCAGAATAGTGTTTCAGGGCAGGTCCAACCAAAGGCACTACCCCATTAGGATCATTTTCAAGGAAGAAAAAGTACTTACTCAGGGCCGGGTGCTTCCACTGGCTGACCCTAAATCATCCCCTGCTTTATCGTCCTCTTTGACTCCAATAATCACTAGAATTTACAAACTGACAAACATGAACAGGGCCTTTCTTTTCTCCAGGTACTCCAGGTTCCTCCCACAGTCCAGAGACATGCAGTTAGTGGGGCTGGGTTAACTGGTGATTCTAAATTTTCCGTAGATGTTAGCCATGTTAGACCTGTCCAGGGTGCACCTAGGCTTTCTCCCTATGGCAGCACAGATAAGCTGATGACCTCCACCACCCCACCACCCCACCACCCACCACCCCTGTGAGCTTGAATTGGATAAGCAGAAGAGGATGGTGAGGATGGATGGAAATGGAAACTAGCACATGAGACCATAATCTGATCATGTGAGGGTCTACGGAGGTCACAGATCAGGTGAGAGGTGGAGTCAGTTTCCTCATAGATATGTAGACAATTAGACTTCTTTACAAGCCAGATGAGTCGCCCCCTGCTGGCCATTAGGAAGAATGCCGGTTTAAGTCGCACCAAAATGCCTTTTGTGAAACGAGATGAAATGAAAGTGATTTTTAACAGTTTCTCTGTAACATTTACACTCTGAGTCATCAAAGACTGTTTAGGTTGGAAGACTTTGACAGGTAAACGTCACATTTTTCTGAACCTTTTTTCTCAGCTCGATGACGTGTAATTACATCCTTTTTGTTCTGTTTGTGAATTTCTTTTTTACTTCCATTCCTTTTGTTTTTTCCCCACTGTGTCAGAGTTGAACATACACCTAAGGATAGAAACATTTGCAAATAAGGTCAATAATATTCATCTTTATGTTCCCAGGTAATATAGAGACAGTTTTTACAGCACATATAACTGACTAATCTCAAAAATCTGAAGGTGCTGCATCAGTTGTTCCATCCTCACATCACTCCTTGTGTCCTAAGTGTGAGGATGCAAGTGGTGGACACGAGGATGAATAAATGAGAAGAATCCCAATCGAATGAATCTCAAGAGTCAGAAGGACTAAATGAAAGAGAAGGGAATGTGTGCAGAGCCAAAGCCGGAGAGGGGAGGAGGCGCAGGATCAATATCTAATTTCAGTGCTGAGCTCACTGTAGAGGCTTTTCCAATAAGGCTGGATGGAACACCAAAGTTTGAATAGCTGTGTATCTCTGTCTGCCTCTCGGTGCATCTCTGTTTGTCTCTTTGTCTTCCTTCTGTCCGTCTCTCCTTCTGCAGCCTCATGGGTGGACCACACCTCCATCTATCTTTAGGTCCACTGTCAGTGGACACAAGCTATGAGGGGTACTTTTAACGTCCTAACTTCCACCAGGTCACTGGGTTAAGGGTAGGGTCTGGGATAGTTAACATCCGGCCAAGAGTTATAACCTGTTTACCTGAGTTGACTTAAGTTTTACTTGTGTATCTAACTAAAGCTAATACCTGACAACATTTATTATTTATGAATGCATTGTTGTGTATTTTGAGACTTATTTGTATTATTTTCATCTATTTGAGACAACACCATAATCCCTTTATTAGACGACAGCCCCCATGCTCCTATTCTGAAAAGCTGAGTCATTGCTAACGCGTTAGTACTGGGCCTGCCCCACCAATAGGCTCATCAGGTTGCAGCTCAGCGGACTCCAGCTCCTCTGTTTTGGACTGTAGCTGGTGGTGGCAGTCATTGCTCTGCTTTAGAGATCCTCTGAGAGCTCAGGTCACATTTAAAACAACAGCAGCTGACCAAAGGGCTGTACATTTAAAATAAATAAAATGATATAAAACATAAGATAAGATGACAATTAAGACAGGAAACAAAATAATAAAACATAAGTAAAAAAAAAAAAAGTAATCAGTAATGTATCCAGGACTCATTCTGATTTAAAAGCCAAAGAATAAACATGGGCTTTAAAAGTGTCAGCTGTTGGAGAGGTCCTGATATGAAGGGGCAATTTGTTCCAGAGTTTTGGAGCAACAATTGCAAAGGCCAGATCCCCTCTGTGTTTTAATCTTGACCCCGGGACAGTTTGGAGCATTTGCTCACCAGACCTCAGTGATCTAGTGGGAGTATGCAGGTTTATAAGACTGGAGAGGTAGCAAGGCACTAACCCATGCAACGCCTTAAAAAACAAATAGTAAAACCTTAAAAATCGATTCTAAAACCGACTGGCAACCAGTGTAGGGATGCTAATATAGGGGTTATGTGGTCTCGTTTACGAGTGCCGGTTAGTAACTGCACTGCTGCATTTTGGATCAGTTGTAGTTGACGGAGTAGCGTCAGACTGACACCTGATTAGAGACTATTACAGCAGTCAAGTTGGGATGAAATGAAGGCGTGGACTGGTCTCTCAAAGTCCATGAAACAGAGAAATGGCTTCACCTTTGCGAGTAGCCGAAGATGGAAGAAGCTAGATTTAATGACAGCATTAATGTGTTTGTCAAAAGTCAGATTGCTGTCAAAGATCACTCCCATGGTTCCTCGCAGAGGGTTTATTATATATCTTTCAGACGAAATCATAGAGGTCAGGGGCACCAAACACAATGGCCTCTGTTTTCTGCTCATTCAAGTTAAGAAAGTTCAGAGCCATCCATGTTTTAACATCTTACAGACAATCCAGTAAGGCCTTCAAAGGACTCATAGAATGTTGTTTCAGTGGCAGATAGATCTGTGAGTCATCTGCGTAACAGTGAAACGGGATGCAATGTTTGTTTGTTTTTTAATTGAGCCCAAGGGGAGCATATAAATTGAAAAAGGGCTGGGCCAAGAATGGACCCCTGGGGCACCCCACATGAGAGCAGGCTGTAAGTTAGAAAGAAGTATCTCCCAGCCTAACTGTAAAACTTCTGTTTGTTAAATAGGATTTAAACCATTCAAGTGCAGTCCCTTTGATTCCAACAAAGTGCTCCAGCCAAGATATAAGGATACCATGATCTACGGTATCAAAGGCAGCACTAAGGTCTAAAAGTACTAAAATGGCAGAGTCCCCCGAGTCAGTAATAGTTAAAAGGTCATTTAAAACTTTTAAAAGAGCAGTTTCAGTACTGGGGTGTGCTTTAAACCCAGACTGAAATACTTCAGTAATACCTTTATGGTCTAAGAAGGTCTG